>CAUYLG010027689.1:0-16205 GCA_963573385.1 Cacajao melanocephalus | reverse complement strand
GGTGTTCTCAGCCTTTTTGCACTGGTTTCTTCCCATTTTTGTGGATTTATCCACCTGTTGTCTTTGTAATTGCCGACTTTCAGATTGGGTCTGAGTGGTCGTCCGGCTTGTTGGTGATGAAGTTTTTTCTGTTTCTTAGTTTTCCTTTGGCAGACGCCCCTTCCCCACAGAGCTTGGTCTTCCCCTTTTATCATTTTTTATTGTGTCTATTTGATTCTTCTCTCTTTTCTTCTTTATTAGTCTGGCTATCAATCTATATATTTTGTTGATCTTTTAAAAAAACCAGCTCCTGGATTCATTGATTTTTTTGAAGGGTTTTTCGTGTATGTATTTCCTTCATTTCTGCTCTGATCTTAGTTATTTCTTGTCTTCTGCTAGCTTTTGAATTTGTTTGCTTTTGCTTCTCTAGTTCTTTTAATTGCGATGTTAGGGTGTCAATTTTAGATCTTTCCTGCTTTCTTGGTTGGTCATTTAGTGCTATAAATTTCCCTGTAAACACTGCTTTGGTTGTGTCACAGAGATTCTGGTACATTGTGTCTTTGTTCTCATTGGTTTCAAAGAACTTATTTATTTCTGCCTTAATTTCATTATTTACCCAGGAGTCATTCAAGAGCAGATTGTTCCATTTCCATGTATTTGTGTGGTTTTGAGTGAGTTTCTTAATCCTGAATTTTAATTTGATTGCACTGTGGTCTGAGAGACTGTTATGATTTCCATTCTTTTGCATTTGCTGAAGAGTGTTTTACTTCTAATTATGTGGTCAGTTTTAGAATAAGTGTGATGTGGTGCTGAGAAGAATATATATTCTGTTGATTTAGGGTAGAGAGTTCTGCAGATGTCTATTAGGTCAGCTTGGTCCAGAGCTCAGTTCAAGTCTTGAATTTCCTTGTTAATTTTCTGTCTTGTTGATCTGTCTACTATTGACAGTAGGGTGTTAAAATCTCCCACTATTATTGTGTGAGAGTCTAAGTCTCTTTGTAGGTCTCTAAGAACTTGCTTTATGAATCTGGGTGCTCCTGTATTAGGTGCATGTATATTTAGGATAGTTAGCTCTTCTTGTTGCATTGATCCCTTTATCATTATGTAATGCCCTTCTTTATCTTTTTTGATCTTTGTTGGTTTAAAATCTGTTTTATCAGAGACTAGGATCACAACCTCTGCTTTTTTTTTTTCTTCTTTCCATTTACTTGTTAAATATTCCTCCAACCCTTTATTTTGAGCCTATGTGTGTCTTTGTACATGAGATGGGTCTCCTGAATAACCCATACCAATGGGGCTTGACCCTTTATGCAATTTGCCAGTCTGTGTCTTTTAATTGGGGCATTTAGCCCATTTACATTGAGAGCCAAATCATGAGTAAACCCCCATTCACAAACGATACAAAAGAGAAAGAAACACCCAGGAAAACAACTTACAAGGAATGTGAAGGACCTCTTCAAGGAGAACTACAAACCACTGCTCGAGGAAATAAGAGAGGACACAAACACATGGAAAAACATCCCATGCTTATGGATAGGATGAATCAATATTATTAAAATGGCCATATTGCCCAAAGTAATTTATAGATTCAATGCTATCCTCCTCAAGCTACCACTGACTTTCTTCACAGAATTAGAAAAAAAAATACTTTATATTTCACATGGAACCAAAAAAGAGCCCGTACAGCCAAGACAATCCTAAGCAAAACGAATAAAGCTGGAGGCTTCATGCTACCTGACCTCAAACTGTACTATAAGGCTACAGTAATCAAAACAGCATGGTACCAAAACAGACATATAGACCAATGGAACAGAACAAAGGCCTCAGAAATAACACCATGCATCTACAACCATCTGATCTTTGACAAACCTGACAAAAACAAGCAATGCGGAAAGGATTCCCTGTTTAATAAATGGCTTTGGGAAAACCAGCTAGCCTTATGCAGAAAACTGAAACTGGACCTTTTCCTTACACCTTATACAAAAATTACTCAAGATGGATTAAAGACTTAAAAATAGGACCCAAAACCATAAAAATCTGAGAAGAAAACCTAGGCAATACCACTCAGGATATAGGCATGGGCAAAGACTTCGTGACTAAAACACTAAAAGCAATGGCAACAAAAGCCAAAATTGAAAAATGGGACCTAATTAAACTTAAGAGCTTCTGCACAGCAAAAGAAACTCATCAGAGTGAACAGGCAACCTACAGAATGGGAGAAAATTTTTGCAATCTATCCATCTGACAAAGGGCTAATATTCAGAATCTACAAAGAACATAAACAAATTTACAAGAAAAATACAAACCACCCCATCAAAAAGTGGGTGAAGGATATGAACAAACACTTCTCAAAAGAAGAAATTTACGTGGCCAACAAACATATGAAAAAAAGCTCATCATCACTGGTCATTAGAGAAATGCAAATCAAAACCACAATGAGATACCATCTCATGCCAGTTAGAATGGCAATCATTAAAAAGTCAGGAAACAACAGATGCTGGTGAGGATGTAGAGAAATAGGAACACTTTTACACTGTCGGTTGGAGTGTAAATTAGTTCAGCCATTGTGGAAGACAGTGTGGTGATTCCTCAAGGATCTAGAACCAGAAATACCATTTGACTCAGCAGTCTCAATACTGGGTATATACTCAAAAGATTATAAATCATTCTACTATAAAGATACATGCTCACATGTTTGTTGCAGCACTGTTCATAATAGCAAAGACTTGGAACCAACCCAAATGTCCATCAGTGATAGACTGGAAAAGCAAATGTGTCACATGTACAGCAGGGTACTATGCAGCCATAAAAAAGGATGAGTTTATGTCCTTTGCAGGGACATGGATGAAGCTGGAAACTGTCATTCTCAGCACAATAACACAAGAACAGAAAACCAAATACCACACGTTCTCATGTTGTACTGGAGTGAGCATAGAAAGTCAACACCAACACAAAAGTATGCCAAATTGCAGGGTCTTTATTGCCGGCAGCCACAGAGGACTCACGTCTCTCCAACCCGTGGCCCCGAGCTCAGGGGGAGCAAGGTTTTTAAGCTGAAAAACCACATCCTGGTTTTAGGGCCAAGAGGGTGAGGGGATGCAGGGCAAGCAACTTTACAGAAGCTGATTCTGGGAGTTTCTGATAAGCAAAGGCAAGCAGCTTTACATAGTGGGCTTCCTGGAATTTGGGGAAATTCTAAGTGGTCCCTGGTGGAGAGCTGCAAGTCAAACATTACAACAGAAAATTTTTTCTTCTCTTTATTTTCAATCAGCATTTTGCAGAGCAATCTAGCTGTTTTTATTTACAGAAGCTAAGGTCAGCAGTTATTGCAAGGAAAACGGGGCAGCAAGCAGTTATCACAAAGGAAATGGGGCAGCAGTTATAACTTATTTTTGGAAAAACCATTTTTCTTGGTGTTTGCAGGGTACAGGGTTTAAGGTGGCATTGCTTAGGTTTGAACTCTGGGTTAGCTATGGCACACTCACACGTAAGTGGGAGTTGAACAGTGAGAACACATTGACACAGGGAGGGGAACATCACACACCGGGGCCTGTCAGAGGGAGGGGGGTTAGGGGAAGGAGAGTATGAGGAGAAATACCTAATGTTGATGATGGGTTCATGGGTTCAGCAAATGACCGTGGCATGGTATACCTGTGTAACAAATCTGCACATTCTGCATATGTATCTCAGAACTGAAAGTATAATAATTATTATAATTAAATATTAATTTATAATTATAATTACATTATTATGAATAATTTAAATTTAATTTTTTAAAAAAGAAAATTAGGCCAGAGAGCAAGATGGTATAGAACCTTCATGGCCAGAGTCAAGATTTGGGATTTTATTCTAAGAGTGGTGGGCAGCCAGTGGTGGGTTTTGAGTAAGAAAGTAACGTAATTTGATTTATGTTTTTTAAAATATCAGTTTTGGCCAGGCACGGTGGCTCACATCTGTAATCCCAGCACTTTCGGAGACTGAGGAAGGAGGATCACTTGACACCAAGACTTTGAGACCAGTCTGGGCAATGTAGCAAGATCCTATCCCTACAAAAACTGTAAAAAAATTAGCAGGTGCAGTAGTGTGCACCTATAGTGCAGCTACCAGGGAGGCTGATGTGGGAGGCCCACTTGAGCCCAGGAGTTGGAGGATGCAGTGAGCTGTAATTTTGTCACTGCACTCCAGCCTAAGAGAGTGAGTGACAGGACAAAAAAAAAAAAAAAAAAAAAAAAAGAATCAGCTTAGCTTTTGTTGAAGAGTAGACTATAGACAAGGCAGAACAGAAGCAAGGAAGGAGACTAAGTGGAAGACTGTTTCTTTTCCAATAAAAGAGAAGTATGGCTGGGATTGCATGGTAGTAGTTAGACTTGAGGAATGGTTGGTTTGAGGATTTATTTGGAAATGCAGTTAGTAGGTTATCATTATGGATCAGGTGAGGAGTGCAAAAGAAAGAGGAAATTTTGGCTTAAGTAACTGAAGGAATAGGACTTAGTAAGGAGCTTGTCTTGGATGAAATACCCAGGGCGGAGTCCAGATATGTGAAATTTGAGATGCTTATTAGACCTCCCAGCAGATGTCAGATGGGCAGTTGGATAAATAAACCCAGAGCTCAGGCAAGACGTATGAGGACAAAGATAATATTGAAGGCCATGCCTTAGGGAGTGAGTGTGGATGAAGAGAGGAGGCAGGAGGAAAAGTGAAGCCAAGAGACAAGAGCAGAAAAGAGATAAGAACAAGGTTGAGATTCAGTCCTGGGGCACCATGACATTTACAGAAATACTGGGGATTTGAGGAGGAAGCATACAAAACATGAAGAAGAAGTCACCAGTTGGGTAAAAGAAAGCCATGAAGCCAATAAAGGAAGTCTCATCAGGTGGAGTGAAATGAGAATGGAAATAGGAAACGTTTGATTTGACAACTGAAGGTTCCTGATGACTGAAAAATCCAGTTTCAGTGCAGTGTGTCAAGAGAGAATGGGAGATGACCAAAGGGGGACAGTAAGTATGTGTAGCCATTTTTAAAGGAGTTTTGCTATAAATGAGATCAGAGAAATTTAATAGTTAAGAAGGTACTACAGCTTGATTATAGTCTAATAGGAATTATCAAGTTCAGCTGACTGTAAGAGAGTGCATATTCAGGAACAAATGAGTGGAGGGGAGCGGAGGAGATTCTTATACAGATGGAAGGATTGGCCTTAGAATAGCAGAAATGGAGTTCATCTGCAGTGTCAGGAGGGCAGGCAGAGCCAGTAAACAACTGAGAATGGATTGCTGGATTGGATGGCAGGAGGAAGAAAATGAGCTATTCTAGTTACTTGCATAGACTCATTGAAATAAGAAGCAAAGCCACCATCTGTGGTTGAGGAGGTCAAAGAGAAGATTGGGAGAAAAAGGAAATTCAAAGAGTAGTGACAGAATGGCAGAATAAGTTGAGTCATGAATTAATAGGATTACCAGGCAGTGAGTTGGGTAAGTAATGTTTTGTCTCTGCTCAGCCTATAGCATGATCCTACCTGCTTGGGATAGAATTTAAGACGATCTTCCATAGAATAATTGCCTCTCGAGGGTTAATCTTCCCTAAGGATAAATGACAGACACAGAGGGTTTGATTCTGCAGTGTCTATTTTGTGTAACACTGGGAATGGTGACTTTTTTTTTTTTTAACCACAATATGATCTGTTCTGTTAGGTGAAAGGTGGGGACCCTTTACTATATCTTTTGGCAACAGGCATGAGATTCTTAGGAATATAGGACCATGTAACAGGAGGCAGTGTAAATACATTTTCTAGTGGTACTGGGAGGTAAGTTTATACAGCCTTCATCCTGAAACCCAATCATATCCGGTATTTGAAAGCACTCTTTTGAGGTCATCTTGAAGAAATTTATGTCAGTGAGTCACCTTCCTGAGGATGCCCATGCTGAGAGGTTTTCATTACTTCTTGAAGCAAATAAATGATTGGGTACTAAACAGAAGCATGCTGTGTTCCTGACTATCAGAAGTTGACATTGAAGCCATATTGAGAGGTCTCATTTCCCCAGCTGTACCTACGACTAAGATATGTGATCCTCCGTAATTATTCCAAGCGTGAAAAAATCTAGAGGTGAGAGAACATATGAAAGATTCAAGTATGAAGAAAGCTGCAAGAAAACCACTGTGGCTGAGAATGACAAAGATGATACTGGCACGGGAAGGGTTTTCTAAACCTGGTTTTGCGTTTGAGAAACAGCTCTGGGTTCAGGATAGAGAATGGATTTGAAGGTGGCAATGCTGGAGGAAGGCAGACAGGACAGAAGCTGTCACAGTAACGGAGACTAAAGGAAATGATGACCATAACTAGGGACGTGGCGACCTGAATGGAAAGAAGTAGATGGATTTGGGAGATAGTAGAAGGAAGCATCAACAAGAATTGAGGACTCATTGAACTTTGGGAGTGCAAGATTGGTGATCGGCAAGGATCCATTCCAAGGTTCTGGCTTGGTTAATGGGGTTATCATTATATTAGGTAAAAATAATGAACAAGACAGACATCCTCAGATATTCAACTTTGATGGGATGCTAGTGCCTGGCAGTTCTAATCCAGGCTTAAGAGCTGTAACAGCAGAAAGTGAAGAAGGCTTCAGGTGTGCAAAATAAGGACTCCTGCGCTTGAATAAATGGGGGCTTCTGTGTGTCAAGGGAGGCTTTTCAGACAGTACAACATGAAAGGTCAGAGCTCAAGAGTGGGGTGTGTGTGTGTGTGTTTGAGCATGCCTATGTGTGCATGTGTGCATGTCTGTCTCTGGGATGGACAGATGAGAGGAAAAAGTGTTCCAGCCTGTGTGGATGTAATGAAGTGAGTTGTAGAAGATGAGGTCAAAGTTGTCTTGATCGATACAATTCACTATAACCAGCTCTGTGTTTCACACTGTTGCACCATACTTGGGAGTTTTGTTTTTGTTTTTAATCTGATCTACCACAGATAGCTTTTCATTTCCTTTAGAAGAGATAATTCTTTCATTTCTCAACTCCCAATTTCCTTCGCATTGTATCCAAAATATGACTTGCATCGTATAATCCATAGGTATTTCCTGACCAAATCATACATACTACTTAGTCAACTTACATATGAAAAATATTCCAAATGATAGTATGTGATGTGGAAAAGCCATTTATATTTACTACCAAACAAATGTCTGAAGAACACTGGCTAGGCACTATGAGTTATTCAAGACAGGAAGTTAGAAATGTGATCTCTCTTCTTAAGGAAGGTAGTCTAGACATGAAAATAATTACAGCAGAAAATGTATATTCTCATCCAGACCAGAAAAACTACATAATAGGCACATTGTAATACAATCTGCACTGTTATTATAAGCCCATATTTATGAAAATCATTAAAACTCTAAAAGCATGCATTTAACTCACTTAGCTTTGTTATCATAGTATTTGGTTATATATGAAACTGAATATTTAAATAGTGATATGAACAAATCATTTAAAAGGTAAGTTTCGTGATTTCCAGGAAAGAATAGTTTATTTCTCTATAAACTGGAGAAATAGGCTAGAAGCTTCTTAAATTCTGAATGAGTTTACCAATCTGAACAGTGACTAGGTCTAAGGAGTTGGATTCTAATGGCCTTTCACTTGCTACTTCATACAATTCTTTATGCCAGTTTTGTTACTTTGTACTCTTTGAAAATTTTGAAATAACAATCTGAAAGAATTTCAATTTGAAAAGATAGAGTTTTGAGCTCTACATTTTAAAATGGGCTTTTAAGGAGTGATTTGAACAAGTTGGCAGATAAGGAAAAAAGGAATTTCACAAAAGAAATGTCTGAAAGAAGGTCTTGGAATGAGATTCAACAGGGAACAGAAAGTTAACCCAGGCGGGGCGTGGTGGCTCACACCTGTAATCCCAGAACTAAGGAGTCCGAGGCAGGTGGATCACGAGGTCAAGCGTTCGAGACCAGCCTGGCCAACATAGTGAAACCCTGTCTCTACTTAAATTACAAATAATTAGCTGGGCATAGTGGCAGGTGCCCGTAGCCTCAGCTACTTGGGAGGCTGAGGGAGGAGAGGTTGGGAGGTGGAGGTTGCAGTGAGCCGAGATCACGCCACTGCACTCCAACCCAGGTGACAGTGCGAGACTCCATCTCAAAAAAAAAAAAAAAAAAAAAAAAAAAAAAGAAAAGAAAGTTGAAATGGAAAGGAAGCCCAATACCCAGAGCTCAGGCTGTGGGGTCAAGATCGTCAGGTGTGGATGGCAGGGTATTTATATTTGATCTATTAGATAAAGACAAGAAAATTATTTTATGTGAGTGTAAACATGCACGTGTTTTTTATAGTACACATATATAAATCACAAAACACTCATTTAATCAAAATAACACATCTCTCAAACATCATAAGGAAAGGTGAATTAGTGTGATGTTCTTTAAAGGTTTTTCAGAGTGGTTTTGGAGTATTGGGAGCCATACATTTGGAAGTTTAATTTTCTGTAACATAAAAATCAATCCAGGTCGTTTTCTTGGATTTGTTTATCGTAGACAAGGAGTTCTCCGGCCATGGATATTTTACATATGAGTATTCCCTGTTCTCAGATGCATAGTTCCAATTAGAAACTTTTATAGCATAAATTTGACTATGAGAAACATTATAAACAGCTGGTTAAGGATTTCTTTTACCCTTTTCCTGATTAAAAATGTCTGGATAGCTCCTGCAACAGCTTTAAGAAAATCTCCAAGGAGACGAACTTGTGTGATGACTGAAGGTTATAGGGAAACCTACTGTTTTCCATATGGGGTCGAAGGCTTTATAAATGATTTTCAAAAATTACCCTATCTGCCAAAATGTTTGGTCACACCTGTGTCAGGTGCGACTCTTCTCTTCTCTCTCCCAGGGTGATCTCTCTTCACTTCTTGTAATTCCTCTCATTTCACTCGGCTAAAAGATTAGAAAAATCTGCTTATAGCCCATGTGTACACCATGTTCCACGTCCCCTCACTCCTGCTCTGAAATGCCTATTCCCATAAAAAAAAAAAAAAAGAACCAAAAGCTAGTAGGCTTGCCACCCACTGGGATTTGCAGCCAGACTATCCAGAGAACAAAGCTGCCAATTTCAGAGAGACAGCTTCAAAAGCCAGAAATGGAGAACGAGTCAAATCAGTTGTATTGTTATAATTCATCTAAACTTCCTGGGTTGACCTACAGATTTTTTCAGTTTATCTTTAGGTTTTCCCTTTTTCCGATCATAGATGTACTAATACAGTAAAAACTCAAACGATACAGAAATGTACTCCACAGAAATATAAAACCCACTGACACCTGTATATTCCCTGCTTTCAAGATAACTATCACTCACAGGCTAGTGTTAATACATACACACCCAAGACCAATCACCATCACACGTACACACCCATGCATAGAATATTTGACTTTTAAATAAAAGTGGGATCATACTGAACAATGTACTCTTGACAAACTTTTAAATGAATAGATGGGAGCTTGGTTATTCATTTAACAAACACTGATGATCTACTGTGTTTTAAGCACTGCAAAATGCAGAGGTAAATGAGAGAACATCTCTGTGGGACCTAGGTATATTCTCAAAGGGTAGATACTATCTATATAAAAACAGATTTTTGGCCAGGCATGGTGGCTCACGCCTGTAATCCCAGCACTTTGGGAGGTCAAAGCAGGCAAATCACGAGGTCAGGAGTTTGAGACCAGCCTGGCCAATATGGTGAAACCCCAACTCTACTAAAAATATAAAAAATTAGCTGGGCGTGGTGGTGCACACCTGTAGTCCCAGCTACTCAGGAGGCTGAGGCAGGAGAATTGCTGGAACCTGTGAGGCAGAGGTTGCAGTGAGCCAAGATAGAAGCATTGCACTCCAGCCTGGGCTACAGAGTAACACTCCATAGAAAGAGAGAGAGAGAGAGAGAGAGAGAGAGAGAGAAAGAGAGAGAGAAATAAAAAGATTTTTAACTTCTGTATAGTATTGTATGCTATTGCAGTAAACATATAAATAAGATAATCTCAGATAATGGTAAGCACTATGAAGAGAATGTAAAGGGGTAATGGGAGAGTGAATGACAATGAGTAGACAGAACTGGTGGCTCAGGGAATGGGTCTCTGAGGATGTAGTTCTGGAGCTAAAACCTGAGTAATGAGAAGAAGGCAGCCAAGTAGAACACTGTAGGAAGAGCATTCCAGGAAGAGTAAATGCAATGGCAAGACTGAAAACACTGGATGTGTTCAAAGGACAGGAAGTTGGTGTGTCTGCAGGTGGAAGAGTGTGGGAAGACAGGAGGGGCTGAGACGGGAGAAGCAAGCAGTGGCCGGACAACGCTGGCCCCGTGGACCAAGTCAGGATTCATTGTTGCAGAGGTGGAACTACAAATCACTGAGAAGAGACGGATTATTCAATAAGTGCTGTGGGGGCAAGTGGTTTTTCATATTGGAATAAGAAAGGTGTCTCCACCGCTTTATAAACAAGAATGAATTCCAGATGGACAATAATCCCAATTAACAAAGTTAAAAGACTAGAAAAAAATTGGAAGATGATACTTGCAACATTTCTGTGGGAAAGAGAATCAATAGCCAAAATATATGAATTACTAATGAATAAGACTAATAACTGACCAAGAAAATGAGCCAATAATATAAACTGGCACTTCACAGAAGAAAGAACTGAATGGTCCACAAACATGAAAAGATGACCAGCCTTACTAAAAGTCAGGAAAATGCAAATGAAAACAAAATGAGGTACCATTCCATGGTCATCTAGACTGGAAAATATTCACAAGTCCTCCTATAATAACAAAAGTTGAGAGTACCTCTCTCCTGCACTGCTAGAGGGCATAAAATTATAGCTACTTTGGAGATCAGCTGGCATGTCTGATCGAATGAATATGATCATTCTCTATGACCCAGCAATTTCATTCCTAGTCTGAGTGCCAGAGAGAAACGTTTGTACATAGGCACATGGAGGTGGATATATACGAATGTTCAGAGCTCAGAGTAGACGTGGGAGAACAGGAAAAAAACATACATTTTCATATGTAGATGGAATGGATAAATAAAATGTAGACTATTATTCAGTAGGATGCAATACTATACAGGAGTTAAAACGAATGAGCTAGACTGATCTATGTATGTATGTATCTATCTATTTATCATCTACTTTTCTATCCATCACTCATCTATGTTTCTATATAACTATGTATCCAGCTAGCTAGTCATCTATCTATTCATGGATATTTCTCACAAACATAAGACTGAGGGTAAAACACGAGTACAGACTGCTAAGTACAGAAAATATAATATCATTTTTTTCTTTTTCTTTTTTTCTTCTTTGAGACACAGTCTTCCAGGCTGTAGTATAGTGGCATGATCTCAGCTCACTGCAACCTCAGCCTCCCGGGTTCAAGTGATTCTCCTGCCTCAGCCTCCTGAGCAGCTGGGACTACAGGCATTTGCCACCATGCCAGGCTAATTTTTGTATTTTTAGCAGAGACGGGGTTTCGCCATGTTGGCCAGGCTGATCTCAAACTCCTGACCTCAGGTCTGCCTGCTGGCCTCCCAGAGTGCTGGGATTACAGGCATGAGCCACTGTGTCTAGCCAAATACCAGTTTTTCTTAGGCAAAGACTTTTTAATCAAGAACCCAAAAACACATGCAACCAAAACAAAGATAGCTGGGACTTAATTAAACTGAAAAACATCTGCACAGCAAAAGAAATAACCAGCAGAGTTAACAGAAAACACATAGAGCAGGAGAAATTCTTCACAATCTGACAAAGGACTGATATTGACAGTCTACAAAGAACTCAAACAAATCAGCAAAAAAAAAAAAAAACAAACAAACAATACCACCAAAAAGTGGGTTAATGACATGAACAGACAATTCTCAAAAGAAGATATACAAATGGCCAAGAAGCATATGTAAAAATCCTCAACATCACTAATTACCAGGGAAATGCAAACCAAAAACCACAATGTGATACTACCTCACTCCTCCAAGAATGGCTATTAAGGGAAAAAAAAGATGTTGGTGTGGATGTTGTGAAAAGGAACACTTTTACACTGTTGGTAGGAATGTAAACTATTATAACCACTATGGAAAATAATGTAGAGATTCCTCAAAGAAATAAAAGAAGATCTACCATTTGATCCAGCAATCCCAGAACTATGTATCTACCTAGAGGAAAAGAAGTCATTATATGAAAAAGATGCTTACATATGCGTGTTTATAGCAGCACAACTTGCAATTGCAAAAATATGGAACCAGCCCAAATGCCCATCAATCAACAAGTGGATAAAGAAAGTGTGGTATATTTATACACCATGGAATACTACTCAGCCATAAAAGTGAATGAACTAAAGACATTCTCAGCAACCTGGATGGAATTGGAGACCATTATTCTAAGTGGAGTAACTCAGAAATGAAAAACCAAACATTGTGTGTTCTCACTGATAAGCGAGAGCTAAGCTATGAGGATGCAAAGGCATAAGAATAATGTAATGGACTTTGGGGACTTGGGGGAAGGGGTGGGAAAGGGATGAGGGATAAAAGACTACACATTGTGTACAGTGTACACTGCTTGGGTGATGGGTGCACCAAAATCTCAGAAATCACCACTGAAGAACTTAGTGATGGAACCAAATGCCACCTGTTCCCCTAAAACCTGTAAAACAGGTGTGATGAAAACTACCCCTAAAAGCCAAAATGGGAAAGGAAAAGACTCATATCAACATCATCATCACTGGACACATAGATTCAGGCAAGGCTACCACTACTGGTCATCTAATCTACAAATGCGACAGCGTCGACAAAAGAACCATTGAAAAAATTGAGAAGGAGGCTGCTGGAGCTAGCAAGGTCACCAGGTCTACCCAGAAAGCTTAGAAGGCTAAATGAATATTACCCCTAATACCTGCCACCCCGGTCTTAATCAGTAGAGGAGGAAGAACGGTCTCAGAACTGTTTGTTTCAATTGGCCATGTAAGTTTAGTGGTAAAAGACTGGTTAATGATCACAATGCATCATAAAACCTTCAGAAGGAAAGGAGAATGTTTTGTGGACCACTTTGGTTTTCTTTTTTTGCGTGTGGTAGTCTTAAGTTATTAGTTTTTAAAATCAGTACTTTTTCATGGAAACAACATGACCAAAAATTTGTCACAGAATTTTGAGACCCATTAAAAAGAATTTAATGAGAAAAAAAATACTGTTTTTCTTTAGTTCGTAAGACTGTACCAAAGACTACTTTATCAATCGTTGGCAAACTACAACTAACCATCTGTGTGTGCACAGTCTATACGCTGAGAGTAGTGTTTACATTTTTAAATGGCTGGAGAAATGCCTTTTAAGAATAATATTTTATGACATATAAAAGTTATATAAAATTCAATTCGATTTCTGTGTACCTACATGAAATCCTATTGAAACACAGCCAAGCTCAAGCTGATTCTTTTATATATCGTCTACTGGATACTTTTGTTACAGGGAAGAATTGAGTAGTTGTGACAAAGATTACAGTTTGCAAAGCCTAAAACATTTATCTAGTCCTTTACAAGAAACTCACTGTACACTACAGCCCTATATTATTCATGGCATTATTTTTCAAAAGGCTGGAAACACATACATTTAATTCATGATGTTGGCAACCTCTGGATGGGGAGGAGAGAACAGGAATAGAATGGAGGACAAGTGTCAGAAGGTACCATAACGCTTGTGAATCGCTATTCTGTATCAGTGTAATCTCATTATTCTGTGTCAGTGCATACAAATCTATTATATGTGTTTAACAGTTGAATCTTAGTCTATCTTGTAGATAGCAGACATTTCTTTTTGAGTCCCTTGTTTACAAACATTTAAGTTGTTCCAGTTTTTGGTGTCACAAACAGTGTAGCAATATTTTCATATTGTATCTGTGTATGTGTGTGTGTGTTACAGGCAAGAGAGCAGTTACTCTGAGACTTTAGAGACAGGGTACTCTTACTCTGTCACTTAGACTGCAGTACAGTGGCACGATCCTGGCTTACTTCAGCCTCTACCTCCCAGGCTCATGTGATCCTCCCACCTCAGGCATGGGCTACCATGCCTGGTTGTTTTTTGTTTTTTCTTGGCAGGAAATGGGGTTTTGCCCTGTTGTCCAGGCTGGAGTGCAGTGGTGCTATCATAGCTCATTGCAGCCTTGAATTCCTGCCTCAAGCAATCCTCCTGCCTTGGTCCCCCAAAGTGCTGGGATTATAGGCGTGAGCCACTGTTTGTGTTATTATTGCCACTGAACAAAATACCAGAAGAATTTCTGATCAGAAGGACATAAACATTTAAAATTTGGATACATGCTGCCGAACGGCTGTTCCAAACTTCAGCATCAAAGTATTGTCTCAAAGTAAAGCAAATTTTATTAATTTGGGGCCAGATTGGTAAGTGACAGTGGTAGGTTATTATGCTTTGAGGCTCAGGTTGTCTCCCTGAATTTTCAGGCTAATTTATTTTTACCCGTAATGCCTGTTCAGATCCTTAGAAATGGTTTTCTATTGAATTTTAGTCTTTTTCTCATTGATTTGGGGACTCTAACATATTACATATATTGCTCCTTTTCTTGAAATGTTTTCACTTTGGTTTTTATTAGCTTTGTTAATCGGCTCCTGCCACTTAGAAAACTTGACATTGTATGCAGTCACTATAAAAGCTTTTCCAAGCCTTTGCCTTTGCTTTCGCCATAGTTTGTGATATGCTGAGAGACTTGCTTGTGTAACAAATGGGCTTTATCCTCTCCTGGAATCACTGGTCCTTCTGAGTTCTGTGGGGTTGACAGTGCTCCCCGGGTAACCCAATGCCTTCTTTCTGCTTCAGAGGACATGTGGCCCTACCCTAAATGTGTTGCCCCATGTCAGTCAGCAGGCTTGGT
Organism: Cacajao melanocephalus; assembly: GCA_963573385.1. Lineage (NCBI taxonomy): Eukaryota > Metazoa > Chordata > Mammalia > Primates > Pitheciidae > Cacajao > Cacajao melanocephalus. Next base: position 1,327 of record CAUYLG010027689.1, on the reverse strand, counting down.
TAGGAAAACAGAAAGCGCATTGAGTATTACAACTAGGAAGGAATTTCACACAGAGTCTGGGAGGCTTTCATGGACATTGGCAAGGATAGGGTGTGAAAGTCCAGAAAGTTGCTCCCTGCAGATCAAGGAATGTGGAAGTTCAGGGATCACAGGACTTCATCTCTGCTGTCCAAAGGACCGAAGAGGTGATTGTCAGGAGGATATTTTGGAGCTGCTGGAAGAACATCACATCTGTCACCACTAATGCCCATGTGCTTCCTGTGGCTGTCACCAGAAAATAATGGCTTCTCTTTCTTTCCCTCTTCTCAAATCTCTCCTGAGCCTCTCATTCATTCAGAATCCTGCTCATTATAAAGTCTGGGAAATGTATTTTCCATACCTTCAGTCCTTGCCATAAAGAGACGAGACTTAAAGGGCTGACATAGTGTTGAATATTCACAGACATTACTTGGAAGTAGTTTTCACTAAAGTTCGTATCAAATGAAATAAAAAATATACTCCATGCATCAAAGGTTCATTGAGCACTAGGATGACACAGTACTGAGCACTGTGTCAGCTTATTTGGCATGAAAGAACCTTGGTCAGAAAAGCAAAGTAAGAAATTAGGGAAAGCTTACCTTCACAGTCAACCCCCATACATCTTACTTATTTGAAATTTTATTAAATTACAATTAGATTCAAAGTCAGAACATTTATTAAAAAGATAAAACAGAATTTTAGAAAGGTGATTTGTTGACTGCAAAGATCAATGAGAGATTTAAAACTCGTCTCAGTACATAGAGACCTGGGACAGTGGAATTCTGCTGTATTATAATCCCTGGATTCGGTATGAAATTAATGAAGCCCATTCATTTATACCCTCGGTCCAGAAGAAACATATTGCTGAAAATGGCACAGCTGACACTTGCAATCCACTTATTACACAGTTCACCCCATAATGGCAGAAAAGATATCTCGGGAATCACACAGGCAGAATCATGTCATTTTAACAACTAAAGGAAGATCCTGTTCAGAGCTGGCTTCTTTTTTCCCTGGAATTCATTTCCTTCCTTACTGAAACCCACTTTCTGAAGTCCTTTTGGGATCTCCTTTAACTCTGTTTGAATTTTTTATTTTTTTTATTTTTTTGTTTTTGAAAGAAAGAAAAAGAGAGGAAAGAAAGTGAGAGTGAAAGAAAGAAAAAAATGAATGTAAGAGAGAAAGAAAGAGGAAGAGAAAGAGGGAGAGAGAACGGGATTCTTGTTCTATTGCCCAGGCTAGAATGCAGTCTAAAAATGGGTATTAAAAACCTCTTTTATGCCAATAATTGTGCTTAACAATGGAGACA
>CAUYLG010027688.1:0-71883 GCA_963573385.1 Cacajao melanocephalus | reverse complement strand
TTCTTGTGTCAGTTTGCTGAGAATGATGGTTTCTAGCTTCATCCATGTCCCTGCAAAGGACATGAACTCATCCTTTTTTATGGCTGCATAATATTCCATGGTGTTATGTGCCACATTTTCTTTGTATAGCCTATCATTGATGAGCATTTGTTTGCTATTGTGAACAGTGCCGCAATAAATACATGTGTGCACATGTCTTTATAGTAGAATGATTTATAATCCTTTTGGTATATACCCAGTAATGGGATTGCTGGGTCAAATGGTATTTCTGGTTCTAGATCCTTGAAGAATCGCCATACTTAGCAAATGTTTTAAAACAACCAGATACTGAGACTCTGGGACTAAAAGTGGAAATGGAATATGAATCAACCCTTAGGTCTATTGAATATATTTAGAAAAATGAGAGTAATAATTTGAACATAAAATTTGCCTCCATTTCAGTAGGATGTCTACAATATTAATTTTAAAAAGAAAATAACAAGTATTGGATATGGAGAAATTGGAGCCCTTGTACATTACTGGTGGGAATATAAAATGGTACAGCTGCCATGGAAAACATTTTAGCAGTTCCTCAAAAAGTCAAACAGAATTACCATATGATCTAGAAATTCCACTCTTAGATCTATACCCCAAAGAACTGAAAACAGAGACTCGAATTCATCATACATGCATGATCATATCAGCATTATTTACATAATGAAAATAAGGAAACAACTCAAGTGTCCATAGTGGATGAACTGATCACACATTGTGGTCTATCACAATGGAATACTATTCAACCATAAGAGGAATGAAGTAATGATATATGCTATAACCTGGATGAGCCTTGAAAACATTATGCTAAGTGAAATTAAACACTATAGATCATATATTGTTTAATTCCATTTATATAAAATATCCAGAATAAGTAATTCTGTACAGATAGAAATCAGATTAATGGTTGTCAAGGACTGGAGAGAGTAAGAAACAGGTAGTGACTGCTTAAGGGGTATAGGTTTCCTTTTGGGGTTATGAAAATATTTTGGAACAAGACAGAGGTGGTTGCTGTATAACATTATGAATGTACTAAATGCCACCAAAATTTTCACTTTAAAATGATTAATTTGATCTTTTATGAATTTCACCTCAATTAGAAATATGTAGGGAGGAAATTAATTTTGTGAATTCCCTTTTGGGATAAAACATCAAACGTTCCTACCTCTCAAGAGCACAATAAAATGTAGCATTAAATTTTTTTAAAAAAGTTTTACTACAGCTTCTATGCTCAGTGGTGGCTTAAGTTGACTGGCATTTAGATGACATCATTCCGAAGGACTGCCATCCTCCATCAACGTCCACCCATCAGAGGTTCAGTCATCCACTCAGTCAGAAAGTTATTGAGTGCCCACTCTATAGAGCCTGTGGAGACAGGCAGATCATCCACTTTCAAGGAGCTTTCAATCTAGATGGGACGATCAGGGTGGACTGCTCACGTTGTTATGTGTTACTTCTGGATAGATCCAAAGTGTCTTATCACTTCAGAGGAGATCAGTGAGAGACAGAGACGTGTGGGAAGGCTTCATTCAGATGGTAAAGTCAGAGGCCAATCTCTAAAAACAGATGGGACCACTGGAACCCTTTATGCACTCTTGTCTTACAGCATTTATCACACTGGATGATAGCTGTTAACATGTCTGTCTACCCTTATAGATTGTGAGACACTTGAGGCCAATAACCATGTCCTTGTATTCCAAGTGCCTCACAAGAGAGATTTTTCTGAGTTCTTAGAGAAAAATCTATCTTTCAAGTTTTCTTGCCACATAGAATTTAGGAGGAAATTGCTATGAGAAGATACATCAAGACTTAGGTCAAAATATTTTGTGTTTAAATGGACCAGTGGGTTATCTTCCTGACTCCACAGTGGCTGTGTCTGAGGAAGTACCACTCTGAAGCTGGAGGCCAAGGCAGAGTGAAGAGAAAAGAGCGGTGTTTTTTGGAGCCTATTGCTTGCACTGAGCTCACTCCAAGGCCCTGTTGAGAATTGCATATGCCTGATTTTGTATTCTTTTTCTTAAAGAGAGTCTCTCAAATTGTATCAGCTTGAGGCCCTACAAAATCTAGAACCCCACAAAACGTAGCACGACTCTGGATGATTCGAGATTTAGGCCTCGCAAAATTTAGAACCACCCTAGATAAAAATAATCCAGTTGGTTTGATTCAGAGAAAATCAAGGTCTTTTGGGAGGAGTAGAGCCTGTACCGCTTCAGAAGATGCATTCTGAAGTCACACTGCCTGGGTGTGACCTTGGGTATGTTACTTCACTTCTTTAGTTCAAGGAATAGTCACATACATTTCATGAACATGTGTTCTTCTATTCAGTTTTATTTACTGAGCACATATTAGGTGCCTGACCCCACAGAGTAACTCAACAAATGACATCTCCACCACAGCTGGAGAAACTGTTGGTTGGGAAGCACACTTTTTATTTACATTTTGAGATGATGGTGTGACATATAAAAACTGTATTTTAATTAGCTAGACTTGTATATTACTAAAAAGAAGAGAGAGCGGATCACAAGTCGGCCTACGTTTGAGACATGGCAGTGAACAAACAGCCTTGCACAGCTTGCCTTCTCAATAGGAGACCCCACACTGGAGATTCAAAAGGCTCACATATTTCTCATGGCCTTCAGATTAGGAGCATATTTCAGGTGAAACTCCAGAAGGGGCTCTTAATACATGAGGCAGTAGTTGTTCAGCTGCTAATTCCCAAGAAGACATGCTTTCCCTCCCCAGTTTCTTGTGATGGCCAAGAATGTCTATTGCTGGCAGCCAGGCATTTTTCATAGACGAGGCCCACAGAACTCATTGCCTCTGGTGGTTCAGCAGAGCCAGAGCTTAGCAAGTTGTAAGGCTTTGTGCATGGTGCTTTTGTTTCCATAACCTTTTAATTAAGTTTTTATCTAGAGCTTCTAAATGGATTTTGATATTGCGGCAAGGCAACTTCTCATATGCTAAACAGCCTCACTGCTGTGTGGAAGCGGCATGGCGACCCGCGGACGCCAATAATACTGGCCTTGAATGTATATATTTTCAAACTATACGAGGAAGAAGCCAAGTTCAGTGGCAGGAGGAATTCTGTCGCACCGTACAATTAAAGAGATGGGTTGCATTTGTGAATTGGGTACAGTGTGCCTACCTGTAGGAATAGAAATTATTTTCTCAATTCTGTTCAAAATATTTGTTGAATACTTCCTGTTTTCCTTTATTCTTTTTGTTTTTAAAAATCTGACATTTAATTTAGAACACAGACTGCAACAGAAATATCAAATAATTCAGGTTAAAACTTCTACCAGTAGCATTGAATTTTTATATTGGCAGCCTACATTACACAAATTAATGTGATGACATAATCAGTATTTCATTCTACTTGATGTGAATGCCTTCCAAGTTTCTCTCTTCCATTTTTCTCTTTTTATTAATACAGCAAAAAGAAAGTCTTTTCTGCTTTATTTCAAATTCAACAAACCACTCATCTAAAAAAAGGGAATGTGAATCTTCTTCCTTCTCAAAGCCTGGGTAACCTTGGCAGCACATCAGCCTCCATCAAAAGCAAATAAGGCTGTAAATAACAATCATTCCCCATTCATAAAAGCTGCCTTTGACAGTCCAAGAAATAACAAATTACAAGTGAATAGTCCCCAAGAGATTATAAAGCACTTTAATCATTCTGAATCTGTTTTGATGTGTGTTTTTTTAAAGAGTGGAATTAGTAACTCCTTTGAGAAACTACAACCAAATTTGTGATTTCTGAGTGTTTTACTTAAGCAGAGTTGGAGGCAGAAAAATCCACCATCGATGATTTTTTGAAAAATGAAGACAGCCAAGATACTAGAGTGCCTCCTATTTAGGACTATGCTTTACTTACTTCCTTTATATTTGGATTATTAAAGGGTGTTAAAGAAATATGTTGCCTGTTCTTAGGAAGCTTACCTAATGGGGAGCCGCAATACATTCATTCTTTTGATTCATTTGCTCTTTATTTACTATATCTAATAAATTATTATAGTGTTGGTATAAGAATAGTAATATAGTATTGGTGTAGGTATTCCTATAGAGTGGATAATTGAAGAATGCATCTAAATTTACATGCAAAGTGTTCATTGAGACATTGAAACTGTTGGAACTGAAGTTGTCTTCACTGTAAGAGACCCTGCCCAGTTATAAATTCTCTGCTTATAGTCCTAGTAGGACACTATTAATACAACTGGAATTGTTGCAGTCACTTCTAGGCAGGTGCTATTCAGGAAGCTAAAATAAGACTAGGTGATAAAGATGAATTAAAGATTAGTCAGATGAGCTGTTGACACAATGCACAATCAAAGAGCACCCAATTGTGAAGACTGTTTAAGTATATAACTAGATATTTATTCTCTTTTGATACAATAACAGGGTCCCTAAATGGAATTATACTTAAGACTGAGATGAGGCAGCTGGCGGTAATGTAGATATAATTCTATCAAGAAATTCAGCTGGATTTATAATGCAAAAGTGAGATGCTCAGGTGACTCGATTTGTACACATTTCTACTATTTCCAGAAAATGATTTTTTATAATTATTTAAAAAGTAATTCTGACAGTTTCTTTCTATGATCATATTTCTTTACTCTAAATGGTTGTTATGACCTCAATTTTATGTTTTTATGCATACTTTATGACAGAAATGGAAAGTAAGCTACTTGGTATACTCCAAAACCATTTTTGCTTTCCAATGCTCACCAAACACTGCATGTTCTCACTCATAAGTGGGTGTTAAACAATGAGAACACATGGATACAGGGAGGGGAACATCATACACCAAGGCCTGCTGGGAGGTGGGGGAGCTAGGGGAGGGATAGCAGGGGGTGGGGGGATTGGGGAGGGATAACATTAGGAGAAATACCTAATGTAGGTAACGGGGGGATGGATGCAGCAAACCATCATGGCATGTGTATACCTATGTAACAATCCTGCATGATCTGTACATGTACCCCAAAACTTAAGGTATAATACATAAAATAAAATAAAATAGAACAAATGACAGATTCACAATCTAGTGAATCTTCACTACAGCACTGCATTCTGACAGTAAAACAGGAGTTTCACCTGCTCTGAAGTCACAGCTGCTTCTACCCAAGGCACTGAGAAGAAATTCAATAACTTCATAATTAGGGGAACCTCATCCTTATCCTTCAATATAGGTAACTATTTCAGTTTTAAATTTTGGGATTACATTTTTTTTGGGAGGGGATCACATTTTTATGTTATAGTCAAAGAAATATCTGTATGTCATACATTCTAGAGAACATATAACATTCAGACATTGTTCTAGATATATTCTAGAGAATCTAGATATACTCTAGAGAAAGCGTAACATTCTCTAGAAAGGCTCAGCAGCAGATTTCAGGTGGCCAGAGGAATACTCAGGAAACTTGATGATAGGCCACTAAAAGACATAAACTTCAGAAGGCCTTTAGTTTTCACTTATATTTTTCCAAAATAGCCAACAAAAACTCTGGGATCTGGGAATATGGGGCTAAGGCATAATTAAAAGGAAGGCTAGCACTGAAAAACATGTTCTGATGCCATTTTTTTCCCCAAGCAGAAACTATAAAGGATATGTTTAGTCACTATTAATCAGATCACAGTGTGGCAATTGGTCCTCTTCAAGATTTAAATGGTAGTTACCACAGAAAATTTAAAATTCTACTAGAAGCGTACAGCTCAATATTACTAGTGATTATTAGTTTAAACTGCATAACATCTCCGTTTTTTACAGATCAGAAACAGTTGAATATTGGCATTTTCATATAATTCAATAAACTAATTGGATTTAGATAAACTTTTTCACATTTAACATAGATTTCATAACTTTGCAAGTTATAACTGCAGCCACTCTTATTTAATTTCTAATTGAAGGGTTAACTTATCTGGTATGTTATGGACTTTTCTCCTAAAGAACATGGTTTAGCATCAAATTCTTCAATAAGAAAATTGATGTGGATGCTGGATAGTTTTCGCATGACTACACATGTGGTTTTGTCCTAAGGCTAGAGGAAAGCTCACAAATTTTAACATCACCTAGCTGTTTTTGAAATTTCTATTAAAACTGAGGCAGCCACCTGTCAGGGTAAAGTCTCAGCTATAGAGAGCTTTATTTTTTGATGAACAAAACTTCACAAACATAGTATAGTAATTTTGAGACTCTCGATATTTAATATATCTAAACATGAATAACAATTACTGGACACCCATCACACGCACATCTTATGGATTTCCGTCCTTAGCAGTATTTATCACATATAGCGCTATTCATAGTGTACTTCAAATACCAAGCTTAAGCAACAGGAATATTTCCTGGGAAAAACATAAATGAACCACTGCAGTGGAATTCAATTAGATTACATTTGCTATTCCTTGGTTCAGTAGAAAAGAAGCAATGCCTGAAAGCACGATCACATAGTCCCTGAGTTGGAATAAGTCCACCACGCTCTGCCCTTGGAAATGAAGAAAGGGTAGGGCATGCTTTGTGAATGAGTTTGTATTGTAGCAGGAAGAAGAAAAGAAAAACTTGGCCTTCTCCCCTCAACTCATCCACAAAGACACAAAATATGCTTTGAAGGTTGCAGACAGGAGAAATCTCTCCAGGTTAAGCTCCAGGGAAAGGCCTGTATTTTGTCTTCCTTGGAAGCTTACAAAGAGATTGCTATGGCATTTAAGGATCATCAAATCTCCCTTCAGTCCACAACATGCCAAGTGGCCCAGACTTCCCTAGACATTCATGGGTCATGGGAGAAGAAAAGCTGTGCTGGAGAATCGATGCCAAGGACTTGGCCATTGTCCAATCCAGGAGTGCTCCTGGTCAAGTGGCAGATGAAAGAAGAAGGGAGCCAGGGGAGGCCGAGCTACCAGACTTCTGGCGTGCAAGTAAGTTTCAGCTTTTCTCTAAAACTCTCAAAATGAATCTCACTTCTGAATTTTACATGGTGAAAAACCACCAAACTTATTAAAATCTTATTCAAATCAAGCAAGCAAAAATGCAAATACAAAAAGACAATAATTTGTGGTTCTTTCAGTTTTATTTGAAGTGTTTCTACAGGCATTTTTCACTAAAATTTTCTTTCTTTGTGATGGAGCAAAGCACATATTTTCTTTTTTAATTAAAATATGCATACTCAATATTATCTATGAACTCCTTGATGGTGGCACTCAATATTGATTAAATGACAGTGATGATACTTTTAATTTAACTTGGTCATTAAAGTTCTCTGCGCTTTGTAAATCAAATGCAGTTGAATCCTCTTGTGCTATGGATTAAGAAGCAGGCAGCTCAGGAATAGGTAAAGATAATTCCCTGTTCACCCACAGTGTACTTGGATAGGTGACAAAAACTGGATTATGGGAATTGAAGGAACTGGCACATTTGGTTACAAAATTAAATAAGTTTGACGGTAGAACTGAAATGGTGCTTTGGCACTTGTGTGTCAGTGTAGTTGCGGGATATCTATGTCTAGAACCTTCTTTCTGGTGCAGAGCATCTGGAATAAAACCTTCAGAGATAACTGTACAAATACTGTATCATTGGTGGCAAAAAAGTATATTACGTATGACTTTTAAATATCTCCTAAGAGGGATATAGTAAGGAAACTATATTTGCTTTCCAAGAATATATATCAAATAAGGTAAATGACTCAATACATAAGAAAAAATTTCCGTTAATATTCTTCATAAAATTGTTGCATAAAAAAGCTTACATATGAAAATAATGTTTCACTTAAATAGATTTACTCTTTGATGTTAATAGACTCAGCTGCTCAAATTAATTTTACATTTTGTAAAAAACAATATAAAACACTGGCTTTATTATGATCTATGAAATTATTTTTTCATACTTTTTTATACCCTTGAGCAATTTAAAATCTGAGAAATAATACGTTCTTCCATAGGAAACAATCACTATGGTGATTCTGAAGCCTTAATTTTTACATTAAACAAAAGCATTAGGCTTTAGAGCTTATCGAGACAACAAAATGAAACACACAATTGCCTTGAAATACTATCAGTAAGTAATAAAATGTTTAGAAATGATTTAACTATTTTTAAAATGTAGACTTTTAATCTATTACAGTTGGGGTGTGTATCGTGTAAATTAATGCAGGTAAATACTTCAGCTAAGTGCCCTAGGGTGAACTGTAATCAAAATTAACACCTATAATTTAACAAGATAAAGTCATCTCTAACTTATTCTTTGTTCACTTCAAACAAGGGGAGTTAAATGTTGTGACTAAAATAAGGCATTATGGAATTACAACAGACTGCAATATTCCTTCAGTCCTTATCAGTTTAGTCGGCGTTATACAACGTTACAGAATTTACCACTACGAGTTCCATTAAATAATTCTAGAATTTCATAAAACTGTCTTCATAAATGGAAAAACTCATAGCTAACCCTTCACGTGTGAATATATTTGACATGAAGAGGTGGAGGTTGCAGTGAGCTGAGATTGTACCACTGCACCCCAGCCTTGGCAACAAGAGCAAAACTCCCTCTCAAAAAGATAGTATAAATACAGTATTGCATCCCTTAATGATAGGGATATGGTCTACAAAATTCATTGTTAGGCAATTTCACCATGCAAGCATCATAGAGATTACTTATACAAACCTAGATGGTATGACCTTCTGCACACCTAGCCTATTAGGGTGTATCACATATTACCGTACTGAATACTGTAGGCAATTGCAACACAATGGTAAGTATTCGTGACTTTAAATATAGAAAAAGTACAGTAAAAATGTGGTATAAAAGATTTAAAATGGTACACTTGTACAGGGCACTTACCACGAATGGAGCTAGCAGGATGGAAGCTGCTTTGGGTGAGTCAGTGAGTGATGAGTGAATGTGAAGGCCGAGGACATTACCGTACACTCCCTTAGGTTTTATAAACACTGTACACTTGGGGCACAATAGATTTATAAAAATAAAGTAATTGTGCTATAATGTTACAATGGCTACTATGTCACTAGGAGATAAGAATTTTTCAGCTCCATTATGATCTTATGGGACCTTCACTAACCTGCCGGTAGTCCATTGTGCAAAATATCACTGTGCACTCAGGACTGTGTCTCATCATTAAGTTGCTGTTTTTCAACCTGGTATCCTAAAATGGATTTGAGTCACGTTTAGACTTCTCTTTTTAAATATAATTGCAGGAGTATAGATTATTTTACTTATTAAATAGGATTCAATACAATTCGAGCTTAAAACACGGTGATAAAACAATGACTGTATTTACTGAATACTTCAGTGAAAACAAAGGAAAAATATTTGACCACATACACACTTTTAAATCACAGTGTAACTTACATTGGTAAAAAGTTTCATTACGGCCCATTCTGGGGTGCCTTTTTCGTAGCTTATTCTCTCAACGAGCTGGTGTTATTTTATCTGTGACATTTCCAAAGTGGTTTATCTATAAAAATATACTTAGAATTTCTTTTAGTTTTTTCTATGATAAAAGTTTCGATGGTTTCAATTTTTTCTAGCAATGATGATTATTGTTTGCGATATGAAGTTCAAATTTCATCGTGATTATAGGTCACTCCTTGGCACATCAACTAGCAAAATGTATTGCACTTAAAATTGGGTGCCAAAGATGTATTAGTGGCATAGGCAAACCATTGGATATGTTACAACCCATATTTGAAAAATTTTACGCATTATACATATAAATATTTGGATTTCAAATAATAACAAGCTTACCTACATATGTTACTAACTGAAGTATGTTACTAACTGAAGGCATGTTATGATGTTAGGAATAAGTATAACTCTATGTTCTATATTCTGGCTGATTTTAACACAGTAAAAAATAGGCAGAATTGGAGATTAACACAATAACCAAATAGTCTTCATAGTTTCAAACTTCTTTAAAACTCAGTTTGATGCAATAGGAAGAGAATTGAATTGGGAGCTAAAATAAGGCTGATGCAAACAGAACACTAGGCTGGGTGTTCTCTAAGACACTTTTCAGCCCTGACATTTCATGATCCTTTTAGTCTTTCCCTACAAACCTTTATCTTCAAATTTCATACCCATTTGTTTTTCCTGACAGCATTTCTGACAGTCGAATGGCTGAAATGGCCAAAGGAAGAATGAGAAAAAAAACAAACCCCAAAATGAGAGAAGTTGTAGCTGAAAAAAACCACCTTTGGTAAAGGAAAGATTTACAGTGGACTCTCATGTTTTACAAAGATTAAAAAATATCTAATTATTTTTCAAAATGTGCCACACTTTTAAAAAGAGGACAGAGTGATTATTGACAAAGTAAACTGGAATTAGATGAATTTGGAGCTCTTGACAGTATTACTGACATCAACTGTAGGAGGTTTTGAACATGTCAGGGTGTTCAGTGAGGATAAAGGCACATTAAAAAAGAATACTATATGAAGGCAGGAGAAGGAAATTAAAATTTAAAACATAAAACTGGTCAAGCTGTATAAAACATAATATAAAACGTCCTCTGAGGCATTTTACCATGATTACCATAGAGAGCTGTAATATTTTCAATTACAAAAGGAGATAATTAATTATAAAATGAAATGTAGCCTTTTCCAAGTTTTATTTTATATAGGTTCTTTCAAAGATCACCAAAAAAAGGGCAGGGTGCAGAGGCTCACGCCTGTAATCCCAGCACTTTGGGAGGCTGAGGAGAGTGGATCACTGGAGGTCAGGAGTTCAAGACTAGCCTGGCCAACATAGTAAAACCCCGTTTCTACAAAAAGTACAAAAAAATTAGCCAGGTGTGGTGGTGCATGCCTATAATCCCAGCTGTTTGGGAGGCTGAGGCAGGAAAATCGCTGAACCAGGAGGTGAAGGTTGCAGTGAGCCAAGATTGTGCCACTGCATCCAGCCTGGGTGACAGAGCAAGACTCTGTCTCAAAAAAATTAAAAAGGGAAAACAAAAAACAAAGATCACCAAAAAAGGCCTAGTTTAAGCAATATTATCAGAAAAATATTTTGGAATACCTTGATGTTATGCTCAAAGTGTTGATATTCATTGCCATTGATACACAATTGATATCCATCACTATTAATGTGTCATGTCTACCCAGCAAAGGAAATACAGTGACTGCTCACTAAAAACAATTATTTTGGGGGGAGGTTGGTACTTTCTTTAATAATCTTGATATATCAAATAAAAGCACAGTATTTTACTGTACTATATAGCAAACTGACTGAAATAGCTGATATTTTATACTTCTTATACATAAAGGTGGCAATTTTGAGAAATTCTGTGTCCTCAAACACTGACTTGGCATTCATCATTTTCAGACTGATTAATCAGCATGCCTTGGACATAGTAAGTTCTCAATAAAAACTGAAATAACTTCCTAAAGCCCTACTTTCCTTCTATTGGTTATCACCAAAACCAATTTCTAGCTTCATCATTATCCTAGCAGCAGTTCTCAAGGAAAGATTTCTGGATTGTTAACAGGTGTTACATGAATATGGCCCCCTTGGGTAAAACGGTGTTATATATGTTCCTATGTGGCAGGAATTATCTGAAACATTACTATGTTATTACACATTAAGAGTTTTAAGAGGGGCCATATGGTATGTAGCAATCCCAAATAATCTATTCTGTGTCTAACAGAACATCTTATGGAATGACTGCTTTGCCAAAATCACTTTGTGACTGTGGCTCTATATGACGGAACCCTTTGGCCAATCGACCAAATTCCCTTTCTGTCTAGCCCCAGCCTTTCTCTGTGCCCCTGACATAAGCCATCAAATAAAATAAACATCATTTTCATTTTTTTGCTCATCAAATACACAATCCCCCGAACCCACACCAATCTCCTTGAAGGAGGCACCGTGTGGTAGACACATTTCAACGTGTTTTCCTCGTTTGCATTTCTTTGTACTGGAGTTGCTCATCTGTGAGACCAACACACTGACCTGTCTGGTACAGAAAAGGCATTAGGGCTGTGATAGTAGAAACAAAGAACCCCCCACACCCCCCCCCCAAAAAAAAAGGAGAAAAGAAAAGGGCAATATTCAGCCTTTGATGACCAAATAGAGTCCTGGAGTTGGGTTAACAGTCGTAAAGGTCAGAATTGAGAGAGAAATAAATTTTTAGGTCCTATTTGCTCTCACCTAGCCTGGCTACTAGGTCTTAGAATTTATTACATGCCCTGAGTAGAGAGGCCTAGGATATGAGGTAAAGAACGTAGAATACCCCTCCAGAACAACTGGGGGAAGAGAAAGATATGGAGGCGAGGGAAACAGAGAAAGATAACCTGACCTGCCCTCTCTATTTCAAAATCCTGGCAGGCAGGATGGTTAAATTTGGCTGAGAGCAATATTGAGGGTGAGGAGGATTTTAGCCTGCTTCCTGTTTGGGTTTTCGGGGAAACAGTGTTTCAAAAGTGTGCCTGGAACAACCTGGGAGGTCCAAACGGTTGGATTCAGTGAGGGAACGTAAGCTAATACCTGAGATCGCATGCTGTTCTGGAAAGATAGTCCAGATTCCCACTGTGCCCATTAGGAAGGAGGAGAAGCTTGTGCTGGCTGTGAACTTTCCAGCATGAACTGTTCCTGATAGCCTGGTCCAGCATGGTCATACCAGGTCAGGACCAAAGGTGAGTTAGCTAGACCTCAGGAAGACACACCAAGCCAGGAGAGGCAAAACCACAGTTCACAGCAGCAGTCTGAATGCCATGCACCAACCTTGATGCAGCTGAGAGGGTCCCAGCTAACGCACACCTGTGAACCAGTACAGTACCAGGAGTCCAGGCGGAGGCTGGGGGCTGCAGATAGGCAGAGCAGATATTCTTTAGCCAGAACCTACAGGAATTTAAGCTTTGCCTACTTTTTTAGGATGGCAGAAGATTGTTTAAATTAGAAGAGAGGATTGAGATATATTAAACACCAAATCCCAATTTCTCCCACCTGGTATGGTAAGAATGCAAAAAGATCATATCAGTCATAGAAAAACAAACTATATTTTCTCTGCATGGCTAATAGTGTGCAAATGTAATTGCTTTCCCTTCTGAGACACTTGTTTTCTACTCCATGCTTCATATTCCATCTTGGTTTTCTATCTGGTTTTTGGAGTGCCTGACATGTCTCACACCTTCCACTGTAACACTGTATCTTAGTGAGGGCCAGGATAAATCATACTTCTCATTATCAGCAAAGTACTAACACAAGTCACTAGAGCAAAGAAACTAATTACAATGCATTTCATAATTCAGTCCAATTCTACAATATATTTGATCATATTCAAATTATACAAGAAATGCAGTATAACAAAATGAACCTAATAGAAGTAAAAATTTAATGTTGAGGGAAGTATAGTGTCTTTTAGTTAACAGTATCACAAGAATTCTCAAACAATATAGAAATGAGTGTTGTACAATTGTCAATTATATAACCATACAGTTGCTTTTATCCATCAGTGGAAATCCAGTGTGGTCATTGTATGTTACAGACAGCCTAGATTGACTTTTTTTTTTTTTTTTTTTTTTGAGATAGAGTCTCACTCCGTCACCAGGCGCCAGGCTGGAGCGCAGTGGCGCGACCTTGGCTCACTGCAAACTCTGCCTCCCGGGTTCAAGCAATTCTCCTGCCTCAGCCTCCCAAGTAGCTGGGACTACAGGCGCACGCCACCAGATTGACATTTTTTAATAAGAAAAATAGGAATATTTTAGATATGTTTGCTGGCAGAAACTCTACTGCATCTGATTTTAGAGTGGTAAGTAGCACGTAGAAGCATTAGAAGTAGCATGATAGAAATCATGAAACCTAAGTTAAAAATAGACTTTATCTCAAATAAAGTTCTCTTTATAGTGAAAATAAAACTCAGCTCCCTCTCCAGCTTTGACCTTTCTGCATGGCTTATCTGAATATAGTGAAAAGAATTTAAAAATAACAAAAGATTTCTTACCAAACTGGGCTTACAGATTGGAGCTATTTATATTACTGCTATCTGAGTTAAAGGGTTAGAGTTAAATATACTTTATTTGTTCACTCTTGGGTTTTTTTCCCCCCATCATAGGAGTGGTATAATTAAGTAGCCTCTGGCCTTTTCAAACCTGCACCACCATATTTCATTTACAATGTCCAATAAGGTCAAAGGCAAAGAGTAAAAAACTCTCAGCACGGGCTAACTTTGTCAATTTAAAATGTGGTTCTCCATTCAGCCCGTTGTTAAGCAAGCTGTTCAAATAATGCCTTGGTTCACATGTCTGTGGGTCTCTGATAGGCTTCAAAGTCTGGGGAAAAGCCTATGCAAGTTTGAAATCTAACCTTCTTCACCCTTCCATCTTTCTGTCTCCTGTTTTCTGATCTTTTTAATCCAGAATCTTTAATAGAAAAATTCTGTTGCAGGACTGAAAACAGAATGGGGTCAAAATCCCATGTGGGTTATTTAAAGCAATGTCTGCAGTCTTTTGAACATTTCAAGAGCAATTCAGTTGACCTCTGGGGACTCTTCTTCAAACATGTTCTATTAAACACACATAAACACGAGTAAAACATTTTAAGGTCAGATTACCAAAAGAAAAAAATAAAAGAACCCTTCCCCCCAAAACCAAATAGACCTAATGTATTTTGAAAATAAAAGCCTCTTTAAGCAACTAACTAACTATATCTATCTATCTATCTATCTATCTATCTATCTATCTATCTATCTATCATCTATCTATCTGATACATTTATTAATGTAAAGGCAAAATTTGGGGATGGTGAATGTGAAGGAGAGGACAGCAGAATATAGCTAAACCAAATTCAATGCTTTTAAAGAACAATTACTTCAAATGGAACCAATAATCTGAACCTATAACGTAAGATAACCAAGTTCTATAGATATTACATACAGGAAAATAGAATTTCCTATATTCCATTCTACATGGAATATATATATTCTATGTTCCATTCAAAAGACAATATGGTCTAGCATTTTGTGTGTATGTGTGTGTGTGTGTGTGTGTGTGTGTGTGTGTGTGTGTGTCAGCTCGAAAAAGTGGGAGAGTCAACTATTAGAAGAAATAAAATAATCAGATGTTGGGTATATTCGACTATGAAATTCACAAATCAAATGATTCGTGTTTTTTTTTCCTCCTTGCAATTCATTTTCATCCTGGATCGCTCCTTGGTCATTCTTTGAAAGGAAAAACCTTGGTATCAACAACATATCTAGAAAAACAGCAACTCTCCGTCACTAATTTATAGATAAAATCAGTAAAAGAATGTCTGTGTCATTATAACTAGAAATGTAGGGATATATTTGTTTCAGGAACTTAATAAAAATGTTATTGGAGAGTAGGACTTAATCGCCATATTGTGCTGAGTACCAGTGGAACATTAATACCACACAGATGAAACCACCCGTGACACAGGAAGAAGAGAACGGAAAAGTAAAGGAGGTTCTTGGTAACAATTTAGTCAAAGTACTGGAATAACACAATATACGTAAGTAGCAAAAACTTCAGCAAAATGCCTCTTTCTGGAGTTTTATGGTGTTATCAAAATCTTAATGGAGGACATTTTAAAAATTCCAATAAAGGCAGAAAGAAGTAAAAAAAAAAAAAAGAAAAGAAAATTCACATAAAAAGAATTTATGGAAGGGAGGTTTTCATCAACACCTAATCAGCCCCTGGGCTCTTTTCCAGACCGACAAACAAAGTATGTTGTTAACTCCAAAGTAAGCGCTCAGGAAAAAAATTTAAAAATCTGAAGAAGATTTAACATACACCAGCCTTCTCAATCCAAAACATTTCCACAGCTCGCTTATGCTTTCTGGTTTGCCTTTTGGTTCTCATAGGCAATTCACATGCAGCTTTGAAGTAGTACCATGTACCACAGCAAAATGAACACTTACCAGACAAATCCACACTCCCTGAAGCAATGAAGATAAAACACCACTTACCTAGGAAAAGAAAAAAGTAATACAGAGATTAAGATGCTGTCATTTAAAGGCAATGGCAGCCGTTCTTAGATTATCCTAGCTCCTGTATTGCCTGTATTCTCTCAATGAACAACATTAACTTTTTAGTAGAAAATCAAGTTTTAATTTATTTATGACATAAAGGGAGTTTTTTAGGAGTTAGCAAGTCTTCGACAAGACAGTACCATGTTGCTGCAAAAACTCCTGGGAACTAATTTCATCCTAAATTACTGCAACATATAACCACAGGCAAGCAAAAGGGGGAAAATATTAGCAGGAATCTCAAGGAAATAAAAACACACTCTTGTTTTTATTCTAAGCAAAGCAAAATCAGGAATTGAGTGCTTTGCAAGGAATCTACATCGAGTTACCAAAGGAAGGATCTGCCCCCTAAATAAGAGCCCAGCTGTCCCCAGTTTGCGAACTTAGATTTGGCCAGGTAGTTTGTGGAATAACATTCAGATTTCTAGAAAGAAGCAATAACCATAGTTTATTGGCCCTCAAATCTCAGATAAGCGATCATGAAATTAGGTATTTATGATTTTAGGTTAACTGTGATCCAAAATATTTATAATTTCCAAGTTATTCAAAGTGTTGAATGTTGATAATTGGTATAAACTTTCTAATTTCAGTTGCTAATTAGTTATAAAGTAAAACTTTCTAATTTCAGTTGCCAATTAGTTATAAAATATAACAGAGCTGAGGCTCTGTTACCTCAGCTACAGACCATAACACATAGAAGAAAAAACAGAACAGAAACTATGCACTAGAAATTAAATTGTATTTAAAATTCATTGCAGTTGTAGTCTCCAGTACATAAATAATTACTTCTAATTGCAGTATGGTTAAATTAAAAATACAAACTAGTCTGTCCTTTTACTTAAGTCTTGTGAAGATCAAGAAGGAATCCATAAAGATATAATAGAACATGAAACACAGCTGGAAGAGACTAGGAAACAAAGATGAGGAAAGGGTTTCCAGGCAAAAGTCACCTCTACTGCCCCATGAAAACGTTCGTAGATGAGATGCTCCATTCATTAATTTATTCCAGAGATGTTTATTGAATGTCTACTGTGTATAAAAGATTATCCCAGGCATTGTATGAAAATCAGATACTTACAAAAACAACATTCATGTCCCCAGGTAGCTCACAGTCTAGGAGGAAAAGGATGCCTACCCACACATCAAGATGGTAGAGGGACAGAGTGGTCAAAAGAGAGGTACAAATTAAATTGTGATGACTGGTGTTATGGTGGTCAGAGAATTCATGCAGAAAGTTAGAACATACTCAAGGATTGGGGGAGAGGAGGGTGTGACATATCAGGTTGTATATGATATGAGTATAGGCAAAGTGAGACTCACCAGATAATCTACACACAGTCCAGTTGGTAGCCAATTTTAATTAAGGAGTCTCTTACAAGAAAGTCATAGGAAGAAGAGCTGAAAAGCAGCCTGGGCCATGGCTTAGTGGTCCTTGAATGCTGGGTTGACCTCTTCCCATTCTCAACTCCCTGTAACAATCTGGCCGTGCAGAGACCAAAATGCATTTCTTCATTTACACAAGCTACGACAACAGCTGTGATCATGTCTTGCTCTCTTTTTTGTGTCACCCTAGTGTCTGGCACAAGGTAGGAACTCTAGAAACACAGTCACATTTATGTGAGGAGACATGATAGATTGGCACATATTTGCTCACTTCCTCCAATGCAGAGCCAGGAGGAGGGCAGGGCGAACACTCCTGCTACAGTCAACTCTGCCACCACTGTTCAGTCACCACCTCCCTCATGTCCACAGCATCCACATCATATCAATTCCTCTTCAATAGTATCACTTTTGTTCACCAACCTCTAGGAAAGTTTCTCTACTTTTCTGAAGGACTTTCTACCACATCCCTGACATTACTTCCAATGAATTCACCATCCTTGAAAAACAGTATTTTATTTTCTATTACTTGGCCAGAGTTTTAAATGAGTATCTGACATGTATTCATACATGGGTAAATAACATTTGGGGGTTAAAAATCTGAAACTATATTGTTCTGTTCTTCAATAAATGTATAATTTGGAGGTAAAGCATACACAAATAATAAAATATAAGGCAGCATGTGGTAAAATGATAGTACTGCAAAGGTCAGTTCTGGCTGTGGGTACCTTGAGCAAGGCAGCTTGGCATATGTGTAAGATGGATTGCGGTCTGATGGACAGAGCCACAGGGAGAGAAAAGGGATCACGAGGATGAAATAGTAGGGGGATAAAGGGCAAAGAAGTGGAAAAGGGAACATTCTAGAAATGGAGACTAGGCAGGCAAGACTAGAGAGTTGGAGTTGTGGGACATTTGAACAGGAAGAGAGATTGGAACTGAATCTCTGAAGGCTTCCAATGGACCAGTATGGAGTTTAGATGGACTTGGAGGCAATGATGGGGAATATATCTCCTTTGTGTAATATGTCTTAGGATGTATAAGACACATGCAGGGAGAGGCTGGAACAATGTATCGACAAACCAAGGAATGCCAAGGCCTGCTGGCTGTCACCAGAACCCAGGAAAAGGCAGGAATAGATTTTTCCTCAGAGCACACAGAAGAAGCCAACACTCCTGACACCTTAATAGTGGACTTCCAGCCTGCAGAACTGTGAGACAATAAATTTCTGTTGTGGAAGCCACCCAGTTGGTAGTACTTTGTTACAGCAGCCCTAGGAAATGAATGGAAATTTGTGGACAGGAAAGAAGGAGTTATCTCTAAGAATCTTTGCTAGGATAATCAATTGTTTTTCTCGATGGGAATTTGTATTCATTCAGGTCCTCTGAGAATCAGATGCTATGGTTTAGCTGTGTCCCCACCCAAATCTCATCTTGAATTCCCACGTGTCCTGGGAGGAACCTGGTGGGAGGTAATTGAATCATGGGGGTGGGTCTTTCCTGTGCTGTTCTCATGATAGTGAATAAGTCTCATGAGATCTGATGGTTTTAAAAATGGGAGTTTCCCTGCACAAGCTCTTTCCCTTTGCCTGCTGCTATCCATGTAAGACGTGACTTGCTCCTTCTTGTCTTCACCATGATTGTGAGGCCTCACCAGCTATGTGGAACTGTAAGTCCATTAAACCCCTTTCTTTTGCAAATTTCCCAGTCTCAGGTATGTATCAGCAGCATGAAAATGTACTAATACAGATGCTAAGACAGGACTAAACATGCAAGGGTTTTCTTAGGGAGCTGTGTGTGTGAATGGGTGTGATAAGGAAGCTGAGAGAGACTAGGAGTGAGAGAGAGGGAGGGAAAATTGGATGGAAGCTGCCTCAATCACAGTCATGGAACATCTGGTAAAGCCACTGGGGAGTCCTTTAGCTTCTCCAGAAGTGGCCTCCTTGGTATGTCCATGTGGAGCTGGGCTTGGGTGATGATCCCAAAGGGTAGCCCTGGTGCCCTTGGTCCATCAGGATTCAGCCAGACACATTCTCACAGCCTCCCAGCAATCAGAGAACCAGGGAAAGGAGCCAGTGTGACCAAGAGGATGATGTGCACTGAGATGTGTTCAGATTTTACATATGCAGAATTTTAGGCACAAGGTGCAGATTCAGGGGACTGGAGAGGAGGTTTGATTGGGGTGCAGGTGAGAGGGCAGGAGTGAGATCTCTGAGTCCTTTGAAAAAAGGCTCTAGTCCCAGGAGGCTGGTTGAGATTATGAAGGATCAAGATACAGCAGAGAACAGGAGAGCCCCTTATGAACATGATAAATATAAGGGATAAATATAAGGGATAAATATAGTTAGGGAGAGGAGCAGAAAGAGGACCCAAAACTAATGAAATTTGCAGAAGAGAGTGTGACAGACAGGGGACCAACCAGCTGGGGCTGCAGCTTGCTGAGAGTTCAGGGAGGAGGTTCACTAGGAGAAGGAGGAGCCCTCAGAATGAAATATGCATAACAAACAAGGAGGAGGAGGATGGAGGGATGCTGTGGGTTTGGGGGGTTAGGGGAACTTTCAAGAAGACTGAAGTGGGAGTCTAGTTTCATGGGAGAAGAAAGGAGTTGTGCAAGGTCAGAGCATAGAGCAGCAAATGCAGACACTATATTTTCTATTTTCATCATAATAAGCAGGAAAGATATATGTGTTAAAGGGGAAGAAAACCAACCAACTTTCCAAGGAACAATATTTGGCATTCAAGGACATCTAAAAAACACAGATAAAATGATGTTCTTGCACATACAGTATTTCTCATCTCCTGATCTGTCTACAAAACATGGGTATCTGTTCTGGGATTCATACTCTCAAGCAAGATGAAGCAATAGAAAGGGCCAGGAGTGGTGGCTCACGCCTGTAATCCCAGTACTTTGGGAGGCCAAGGTGGGTAGATCATCTGAAATCAGGAGTTCAAGACCAGCCTGGCCAAAAGAGTGAAACCCCATCTCTACTAAAAATAAAATAAAAAATAAAAAAATAAATAAAAATAAAAAAAGAAAATAAAATTAGCTGGGTGTGGTGACATGCACCTGTAATCCCAGCTACTTGGGAGGCTGAGGCAGGAGAATCACTTGAACCTGGGAGGCAGAGGCTGCAGTGAGCCAAGATTGTGCCACTGCACTCCAGCCTGGGCAACAGAGCAAAACTCCATCTTAAAAAAAAAAGAAAAGAAAAAGAAAGAATCATTGGGAACAATACAAGCATTATATACGTTTTTCAGTTATGCTATTTCCAGTTACAATATTTAAATTGTAATCAAACAGAAATTCACCATTTCTTATTTTTCTATCTAATTGGGGATTCTCTTGGCCAGCCCCTTAGAGATCTACAGCTGGAGCGATAGCTTTTCCACAGGTCTCTTAGCCAGCAACTCACAGATCAGTATCTTCACATCATAGGAGACACTGTGCTCCCACCGCCACCACTCTGACCTCTTCAGTAGTTCACAGCTTGAAGGACTTCCGCGCACTCACAATGTCCTTTTCTACTTTTTGCTGATTGTGAGAAGGTTACTGAGAAGTTAAGCAAAGCATTTAGAAACACAGATGTTCTAATGTCTAAAGTTCAAGTCGAATAGGCCATTTGATCCCTACTTACTTATATTTGCTTTTATTTCGCATCTTTTTAGGGAGTTCAATTGTTAGCTAAACTGAGACCCAGGAAATGCTAATTCTCCCCAAATCTGAAAGCTTGGGAGTGCCAGATCTGGAGGCGATTTCTTCCTGGTTCTCATTTCTGTGTTCTTCCCACTGCATTGCCTCAAATGTAATTCACACACACACACTCAATTTTAGTTTGAAGTATTCTAAATTAGATTCCAAAGTACCATGACTTTGTCACTATATTTAAGAAAAACATGTGTATTTTGTTTATGTAGGTTTTTATTTTAAAATACCCTTCTCATTGAGTTGCTTTGTAATACAAAGCTATATATCTGAAGAACAACTACCAGAAGGAACAAACCTCACACACAGGTTGTTTTGATACTGCCATGTTGTGGCATTCATATTTTTTGTTTATAAATGTTAATTTTGTATGAAGTAAACAGATACAGTATACCTAAAAAACATATTCTATTTCAGTGTGAGTTATTACAGTGATTGGGCTACAAACTGAAACGTAAGCTGATGAAAGCCTCCATGATGTTAAACCACTCTTTATTGTTACGAACACAGGCAGGTTTGGAATTCCAATGCCAGGGAGAGTTCCCGCTTCACACAGCCAAGCCCTTCAGAGGGGAAATCTGCCAAAGCCCTTTTAACCACATGCCTGTAGGAATTTGTGCACTTAATTAAATGCACATACCAAGTAGGTAATCAGCAGAGTCCCTGTTTATTCACACACATGTCCCCGAATCACCAGATGGCATGCATTAGAGACCTATGCTCCCTGATGATGTGCTACATCACACAGGACATGCTAAACACAGGTAGGTATTTCCTCTAATATTGTGTATTTAAAATAAACACAGATATCGTATAAGAAAGAGGATAATCCTACACGTAACAGTAAGTTGGAGAAAAATGTCTTTAAGATGTTTCAATCAGTAAACATTCAAGAAAAATGTTGCAGAAGTCGACTGAGCATCTGTTTTCAGAAGCCCTATAAACATGTTATGGCATAATTGAATTAATCATACACTTTTTTTTTTTTTTTTTGAGACAGTCTTGCTGTGGCATGATCCTGGCTCACTGTAACCTCCATGTCCCGAGTTAAAGTGATTCTCATACCTCAGCCTCCCAAGTATCTGAGACCACAGGCATGCACCACCATGCCTGGCTAATTTTTGTATGTTTAATAGAGATGGGGTTTCACCAGATTGGCCAGGCTGGTCTTGAACTCCTAACCTCAAGTGATCCGCCTGCCTTGGCCTCCCAAAGTACTCCTGGAAATACGGGTGTGAGCCACTGTACCTGGCCTGCCATACACTTTTACATCATAATGTTGCCTTTGATGACAAGATGATGCGGCAGGTATAGTATTTGTGGCAAAGCAGAATACATGATATTTGCTAAAACTGCAGAAATATTTCCTAGTAGACTTTTCAGGTCATAAACTTTTCCCAAGATTAAAGTTTCTTCATAATAGAATAGGGGATTGTGCCAGAGAAGCTGCAGTGCAGCCCACCTTTTCATTCACAAGTGAACTAAGTGAAAGCATACAGCAGGGTGCTGTGATGAACACACTTTAAGGTGGCTTCAACTCCTGGTGCTCATGCCCTTGTAGAATGATCTCCCCAAGCGTGTGATTTGCTTCTAACCAATAGAATATGGAAAAGGTGATGCCATCCCCTTGATTACATTATGTTATATAAACTCCCATCCTGCTGACTCTGTCTCTTTCCCTCTTAGTTGCTGGCTTTGAAGAAGCAAGCTGCCATAATCCCTACTGTTGCAAAAAAATGAATTCTGCCAATGACCTGGGAAAGTCATCTCTTGACACTGATATTCTCCTCCCACAAACATATATGCTTCTCCTAGCTATATACTTTACCCACAGAGAATCTTTTTTTCTTTTTGAATTTTTTTATTATACTTTGTTTTGGGGTGCCTCTATAGAACGTGCAGATTTGTTAAATAGGTACACACGTGCCTTGGTGGTTTGCTGCATCCATACCCCCGTCATCTGCATTAGGTATTTTTCCTAATGTTATCCCTCCCCAATCCCCCAACCCCTGCTATCCCTCCCCTAATCCCCCCACCCCGTGACAGGCCCCAGTGTGTGATGTTTCCCTACCCGTGTCCATGTGTTCTCATTGTTCAGCACCCACTTATGAGTGAGAATATGTGGTGTTTGGTTTTCTGCTCCTGTGTCAATCTGCTGAGAATGATGGTTTTCAGCTTCATCCATGTCCCTGCAAAGGACATGAACTCATCCTTTATTATGAGTGCATAGTATTCCATGGTGTATATGTGCCACATTTTCTTTATCCAGTCTGTTTTTGATGGGCATTTGGGTTGGTTCCAAGTCTTTGCTATTGTAAACAGTGCTGAAATAAACATACATGTGCATATGTGTTTATAATAGAATGTTTTATAATCCTTTGGGTATATACCCAATAATGGGATTGCTGGGTTAAATGGTATTTCTAGTTCTAGATCCTTTAGGAATTGCCACACTGTCTTCCATAATGGTTGTACAAATTTACACCCCCACCAACAGTGTAAAAGCATTCCTGTTTCTCCACATCCTTTCCAGCATCTGTTGTCTCCTGATTTTTTAATGATTGCCATTCTAACTGGTGTGAGATGGTATCTCAATGTGGTTTTGATTTGCATTTCTCTAATGACCAGTGATGATGAGCTTTTTTTCATATGTTTGTTGGCTGTATAAATGTCTTCTTTTGTAAAATGTCTGTTCATATCCTTTGCCCACTTTTTGATGGGTTTGTTTTTTTCTTGTAAATCTGTTTTAGTTCTTTCTGGATTCTGGATATTAGACCTTTGTCAGACGGATAGACTGCAAAAATATTCCCCCATACTGTAGGTTGCCAGTTCACTCTAATGGTAGTTTCTTTTGCTGTGCAGAAGCTCTTAAGTTTAATTAGATCACATTTGTCTATTTTGGCTTTTGTTGCCAATGCTTTTGGTGTTTTAGTCATGAAGTCCTTGCCCATGCCTATGTCCTGATTGGTATTCTCTAGGTTTTTTTCTAGGATTTTTATGGTGTTATGTCTTATGTTTAAATCTTTAATCCATCTGGGGTTAATTTTTGTATAAGTTGTAAGGAAGGGATCCAGTTTCAGCTTTCTGCATATGGCTAGCCAGTTTTCCCAACACCATTTATTAAATAGGCAATCTTTGCCACATTGCTTGTTTTTGTGATGTTTGTCAAAGATTAGATGGTTGCAGATGTGTGGTGTTACTTCTGAGGCCTCTGTTCTGTTCCATGGGTCTATATCTCTGTTTTGGTACCAGTACCATGCTGTTTTGATTACTGTAGACTTGTAGTATAGTTTGAAGTCAGGTAGCATGATGCCTCCAGTTTTTTTTTTTTTTTGGCTTTTTTTTTTTTTTGCTTAGGAGTGTCTTGGCTATGTGGGCTCTCTTTTGGTTCCATATGAAGTTTAAGATGATTTTTTCCATTCTGTGAAGAAGTTCAATAGTAGCTTGATGGGGATAGCAATGAATCTATAAATTATTTTGGGCAGTATGGCCACTTTCATGATACTGATTCTTTCTAACCATGAGCATGGAATGTTTTTCCATCTGTTTGTGTCCTCTCTTATTTCCTTGAGCAGTGGTTTGTAGTTCTCCTTGAAGCGGTCCTTCACATCCCTTGTTAGTTATTCCTAGGTATTTTATTCTCTTTGTAGCAATTGTAAATGGCAGTTTGTTCTTGATTTGGCTCTGTTAGTCTGTTATTGGTGTATAGGAATGCTTGTGATTTTTGCACACTGATTTTGTATCCTGAGACTTTGCTGAAGTTGTTTATCAGCTTAAGGAGATTTTGGGCTGGGACAATGGGGTCTTCTAAATACACAATCATGTCATCTGCAAATAGACAATTTGACTTCCTCCTTTCCTAATTGAATACGCTTTATTTCTTTTTCTTGCCCGATTGCCCTGGCCAGAACTTCCAATATTATGTTGATTAGAGTGGTGAGAGAAGGCATCCTTGTCTTGTGCCAGTTTTCAAAGGGAATGCTTCCAGTTTTTGCCCATTCAGTATGATATTGGCTGTGCCCACAGAGAATCTTCTATAGCTCCCAAAATGTGTCATGCTATCTAACCTCTGGGCTTTGCAGGTGATGTTCCCTTTGCCTAAGGCACCTGCTGGCTGATTTCTATTCTCCTTTAGGACACAACTCAGATAATACTTCACTAGGGAATCCTTCCATGTTCCTATAAGACTGAGCTAGATTCCCTCCCAGGTGATCCCATAATGTCATATTCTTACCCCTATAGGAATATGTCTTGGTCCAAATACTTTTGGTAGTAATTAATAGAACTCCATTTTGAACAAGTCAAGGCTAAAAAAAATGGCTACTTCTGGGTTGTATCCTTTATAACAAACTGGCAATGGTAAGTAAAGCTAAGTAAAGTGTCTTCCTGAGTTCTGTGAGTGATTCTAGCAGATTATCAAAACTTAGGAGGAAGTTGTGGGAACCCTAGACTTTGCAGCCAAGTCAGACAGAAGTGTGAGTGCCCTAGTTACTTGATCCTAGTGACTGGTATCCACAGTGAGGGCAGTCTTGTGAAACTGAGCCCTTAACCTGTGGGGTTCATGTAAGAATCGAATTATAAGACAATCAGTTGGAGTCCAGATAGTTGGAGAATTGGTTGGTGTGAAGAAAAAACCTATGCATTTGGTATCCAAAGTGCTGAGAGTAAAAACAGTATATACCATGTCAGCCACTCCTCCTCCACTGGCCCCAGCTGCTATTCACACAGTTCAAGCAACCCACTCTGATACGCTAGCACTTATTTCTCAACGCTAATCCTAAATGAAAGAGATTCTGACTGTCCGGTTGGAATACAGTGCCCATCCTTGGAATAATCACTATGGCTTGGAGCCACAGTCCTATATTTTAACCTGGCTGTCAAGGCCTACCCCTGTGGGTAGTGGGCTGTTCTCAGACCAGGGAAGACGGAGTGTCAGCTTATCACATCACATGACAAGTGTCTATTTATTAATCCATCTCTCCTACTAGTCTATAAACTCCTTGAGTGTAGAGTCTGTATGATAATTTCCATTGAGCATCTCTTATGTCATAGATTAGGAGCACAAAAGAGATACTCACTAAATATCAGTTGAATAAATGAGCAGTATTATCTTTTTCCTTTGATTAATACATTTTTAGTACTGTTGTAATAAGAGTTCTTTGATCTTTTAATGAAAGTATTAAACAAAAAAAAAGTTTCCCTCTATTGTCATCAAAACAACTGGCTAAGGAACTGAGAAACTGAAACTCTGCTTAGCATAGATCAGTGGTGAATATAATGGATTCACTTCTCCCTATTATATACTCTCTGACATAGAGTAATCTCCAGCTTTAAGCCAATATCTCCTAACAGTTGAACAGAAGGCATAGGTTCATTGAAGACTCAATCACTTCTTGAATTACAAAGAAGTTTTACTTCATTGGAAGCTCTACTGTTATTCACAAATGACTCAACTTAATCAACCATGAATTTTCCCAATGGTTAAAGTATCTTAAGGAGCTTTTAGTACTAGACCCTGAAAAATTCCCAATGGTTAAAGTGTCTTAAGGAGCTTTTAGTACTAGACCCTAGAAAAGCTGTGTATGTTTGTATATACCTATGTACTTTTAAAATCTTGCTTTTTAAGACAAGCATCTGAGATAAGTCCTAGGCAATTTCTAACTTATAAAAAAGATACATGACATTATCAAACCTTCTTAAACCTATGGTATGAATGAAAATTCTTATACAGACATATGACATTCACAATCTTGCACTGAGGATAGTTTTAACCCTCTGGTTATTAAGAATATCCCTTGATACTTTTCCAGGGGAATTTCCAAAGTCCGTGGTGTCTGCAGTTTGAACTATTCCCCTAAAGTATAATTCTTTTTCCTAGCGAGTCCTGCTTCATTCTTGCAAAACAGTGATCGACAACTCCTGCTCCCAAGTCTAAGGAAATAACATCACTGCAAACCTTTTCTTGACAGATGAAGCCAGACTGCTAGGCCATCCTCTGCCTAGGAGGATTCTAAAGAGAGTGCCTATCTAAGTTGGCGACTTACTGGTCAACCAACTCCAATAAGCCTAGTCTAGGAAACCTGCAGAGGGCCCTACTTTAAGGAGAGGTTACACTTGTGCTATTATAGATGAGGTGAGCATGGCTTGCTAGAGGATCCAACTTTCCTCAACTCTGGATGATTCCTGGGCTATACCTCTTAGTCAACAAGAGTCCTCTTCTGGAATTTGGCCACTTAAATTTCAAAACCAAAGGAACGTAGAAGGCTATTTAAAGGCTTTAAATATTATAGCCTTCAATAACTCTTGACTATTTATTCTTTGTCTGATAGGGTAAATGGCAGAGACAAAAGTGGGTTGGTGATATTATCTCAGTTGTTGAGGATTAGCTGCTGATTCCCGGGATTATATGACTAGTATTTCAATCTTCCAGGCATTATACAGGTCTGCGGCAAGCAGATTCCAATTTTTTTCCCCACCAACACACACACTCACACATGCACAGTCCCTCTTCATGGCCATGTCATCTACTCTGAAGACCTGAATAGGACGTCACATAAAGATACTTCCCTAAGGCCCCAGGAATGTACTTTCCTAAGTGAAAAATTTCCTCTAAACTTATTTTGGCATGAAAGCTGGCAATGCTGGATGGAAGATGAAAAGATAAATCAGAGCACAATGAATTGCCTTTCTACCCTGGAGGTTGGCACTTTCTTTCCTTTGCTTGTGATTCTGTTAGAAAGTCATCTCATTCTTTTGCTTTTAACCTTATGATGGTTGATATAGTTTGGATATTTGTTCCCATCCAAATCTCATGTTGAACTGTAATTCTTAGTGTTGGAGGTGGGACCTGGTGGGAGGCGATTAGGTCATGGGAATTTCTCATGAATGGTTTAGCCCCACCCGCTTGGTGCTGTCCTCACGATAGTGAGTTCTCATGAGATTTGGATATTTAAAAGTGTGTGGTCCCTCCCCCTCCGCCACCCCTGCCCCCTCCCCGCTCCTGCTTTCACTATGTGATGTGCCTGCTCCCCTTTCTCCTTCTGCCATGATTGTAAGCTTCCTGAGGCCTCCACAGAAGCAGATGCTAGAGCTATGCTTCCTGTACAACCTGCAGAACCACAAGCCAATTAAACTCCTTTTCTTATAAATTACCCAGTCTCAGATATTTATTTATTATGGCAATGCAAGAATGGCCTACTAATACAACGGTAATGGTCAGACCAGGGAGATTAATAGGCTGAGAAGAGTACAACATCCTAAGGGCCTTTGAAATGCTGCCTTGCATACCTGTAGGAAAGTTTTCTCTTATCCATCTGTATCAAGAAACTACTAGTAATTGTGACTTCACTGTCTTGAACTCTCCCAGCATCAGTAGAGCTGACTTTCCTGGTGAGGCTACCAAGGGATTTCTAAATTTAAACCTTATAAACCCATTGGCTCTCCGTCTCTACTCCTTGAGTTTAGCCCCAGAATTACTAATGTGGTCAACTCTGAGACATAGTTGGACAGGATGCGACTCCGGCATAGAGCCTGGTAGATCACTTGGCAGTTTGCTTTTCCCTGGCTTATAAAGGATAGTAAATGGCACAAGATCTAGGAATACCTTGTCAAGTTCATGCAGTTGACAGTGCAATTCATTCTAGAACCATATCATTTTGGTTTTCCCGTTTTAAAATACAGTTTCATAAAAGGAGAATGGTTTTACATGCATTCTTTTTTTTTCTTAAAAAAAAAACTTATTCATGAGATTGAAATACTTGAAAATTCTGCTTTAAAAGATAAAGTACCAAGAGGCCAATTCGTGTGAAGTTAAGTGTGAATTATATTCTGTAAGACATCGCCTTCACTATGAAATATGCTGGCTTACATCATTCCTTCTCTACTTGTGTTTCAATTACTAGTAACAGCTATAGTGTCAGAGGTAAAGTTGCCCATTATTCATCTTTGAAACAGTAATCCATAAAAGCTGGCCTATAATTTGGATAGTGATGTAGCATCACATCTGTTAAAAAGAAATTTGGCATATGTATTATGTTTATTTCATAAAAGAATGAAGCAGTGTAGACCCAAGAGTTTAGCATATGGGTATATATGGCTTATGTTCTAAAATCTGACTTTTGCAGAGAAGTGGATCTCAGGTTATTTACTCTCATGGATGGAGAATAAAAATGAGATGAGTCCCTCTTTGGCCCATATTCTTATTACACTTAATTGGCAATTGTTTTTTTAGATACTAACTTCAATATAGTGGCTTGAATAGTGCCTTCCAAAAAGACATGTCCAAGTCTTAACCCCTGGTACTTACGAATGTGACCTTATTTGGTAATGTAGACTTTACACATTTAGCTAAAGATTTGAGATGACATCATCCTGGATTTAGGGTAGGCCTAAAGTCCAATGACTGCTGTCCACATAAGAAAAAGGAAGAAGAGCTTTGAGACACACAGACACAGAAATACAGGAGGAAACCATGTGAAGATTGAGGTTGAGATTGGGGTGATGTGACCATAAGCCAAGGAAAGCTGGAGCCACCAGAAGCCAGGATAGAGGCATGTAATGGGTTTTCCCACAGAACTTCTAGAAGGATTTTGGACTCCTGACATCCTGAACTGTGAGAGGATAAATTTATTTTGGTTTGAGCCACCAAGTTTGTGGTAATTTACCCTGACAAATTAGCCTTAGGAAACAAATACATTCAGATGATATTTGTCATCTCTGTTCCTGTTGGTTTTCCGTTCTACTTTTTCTTTCTTTTCCTACCACCACTTTCTTGAAGAAGGCTCTTTCCATCATTTTTTAACAAGTCTTAACTGAGGACATCTTTTATGTCTCCATAATGGCCTGACCATCTCTGCTCCCATCTGTGGTCCAGGACTTCTACCCGGGGCTCTGCAGGAGCTCCAGTCTAGCAATTTGGCTTTAGCAGCCCTAACTAGGCACTGAGCTCTGTCCGTCCTCCTCTTTTTCCCAGCCTGCTGCTGGGCCTGCTGTGGGCACCGCTCACCTTAATGAGTGTCTCCAGTCACAGAGGCCTGGCCTATTTTGTCAGGGGACCAGAACTCACTATGACTTGGCCTTTTCAAGACTATGTTGGACCAGAAAAGCTTGAAGTGGAGGCCTAAGCATAGCTGAGTTACTTTCTAGTTGCTGAAAAAATACACTATATGTACTTTTACAGAGGATGGAACAAGGTTTCCCTGCAATACCAGTAGAGGAGAGGCTCGGGGTCCCTGATCTCTAAAGTCTGTGTTTGACTCCCCTAACCACCAGGAAACTGATTTTCAGCACAACCCAGCATGCCACTGTCTGAAAATTATCCAAGACCTTCCTATGCCCGCTGAGGCCCTGTGAAGTATTCAGATCCTTAGACTCTCTCATCAATGTATCCTTGATGGGTCTAAGGTGGGTCCATCAAGGACCCACCTGTGATACACAAACACACTGTTGATCCCCAGGTCAAGGTGAAAAGGCTTGTGCCCATCCAAAAGCATTGGATGGGCCTTGACAAAAGCCATTGCCCAGAGAGGGGCAGGGCTCTTTCTATGTCAGCAACATTTTGGATTTACGAATTTCCAATCTCTGGTACCAGGAATCCCTGCATGAAACTTCCTTTGAGACCAAGATACAACCCCTGAACATCTATCAGAGCAAATATATTCATTTCAAACTGAGGCCTGCTATAGCTGGTTTATCAAATGGAAAATGTTCAAAATTGCAACCTACCCACTCCCCTAACTCAGCACATGCTATCTCCCTTTCTGTTTTACTTTGAGCTATAGCGTAATCATCATAGGACAGACTATACAGAGTGATTATTTGTTTATTGTCTGTCTTCTCTAGATCCACACATCAATTCCATGTAGGTGAAGAGTTTTGTTTGCTTTGTTAATTGCTGTTATCCCCAATACCCAGAAAAGTCCCAGGCTTGTAGACAGCAATGAACAAATATCTATTAAATTAATCATATGGATGATAAGGTCATAATATCTATTTAAGGCCAATCCTTTTCTGTAGGAGGTGAGAAGCCTGGGAGACATACCACGAAATATAAAAGGCCTGCAGAGGGACTGCAGGGAGGAGGGAGAGGAAGGAGATGGTAGCTATTTGCAGGTAATGGGATCAAAAGGCGGACTAGGCTGTGAGGAAGGAGCACACTGTCTCCCAGGACAACAAGCAAAAGGCAGAGGGGTTCTCTGGGGTGGGCTCAAGCCCATACCACATGCTCTCTAGTTTTTAACACCTTTAAGCTTCATCTCCCTTCAAGGCCATATGATATCACTATGAAGATGTGCCCACCAGTGCTGCAGTTTGAGTGATCTTGAGAGGCAGGCAGAGACATACATACCTAGGATGTAGTAGCATTGAGCCAAGCTCAACTGCCAATACCTGGATGACAAAACAAACCTACAAAGAGCAAGGTGTGAATCTATCTATCCCAACCTTTCCATAGGCCAGTCACACTGGAGACACTTGCTGCATGTTTGCTGAATCACATTGGCCATTACAAACCTGAATCAGTAAGGAGCAACGTCATAAATGTGTTTAATGTAGTTGCTGCCTTGGCATCCATGTTTAGGTCTGACACAAGTTGTCTGAAACCTGAATAAGCTCTGTGACCTTCGGCTCACAAGGAGAGAGGTTCAAACTTCCCTCAAACTGACTCAAAACCTGACATATCCTGCAGTTACTGATCACAATAAAGCCTAATGGTCAAGACCAGAATCATGTAAATATGTTCCCTGCTTCATGCATGTTTTCCTTAACTACCCAAGCCACAATCCCCAAGAGAGCCTAAGGAATAATGGCCATGGACCTTAGTATAGGCAGAATCTCACAGGTCCATAGGTTGCATTATGTTCCTTCTCTCTCTTAATCCTCTCTCACTTTCCCACCCACTGGTATGCAATCTGCTGCCTCTGGACTTCCCATCAATCTTCCCCTGTACCCCACCTGCCACCACCTGTCATTACCCCTCACCTCTCTGGGACCTGTGAGTAACAAATTTGTTCAATTTCATGCATTTTCGTTTCACCTTCTCATTGTGTCTCATCTGACACACACACTTAACCCGGTCAGGGGTCTCCTACAGAATGACGATTTTTGCCTATGACCACTCTTAAGAACTTGAAACCGAGTAAAATAAATGAAGGTGACAACATACAGTCAAATGTTGCTGAGGGTTTTCTGTTGCCAGAAGCATACAGTTATACCAGATTTGGTACTTGACATAAAGATTCTAATTTTTTTCAAAGTTGTAATGTTATGTCATATACACAGTTAAACACTTCTAGCTATCTAGAAAAATTCTCCTACTATTATAGAATGACTTCTTCCCTAATCAGTGCAGGTCACAAAGGTTTGCAATGAAGTGTCTTACCTTTCTTCATCCCCCATCAATATCTTTACATGTAAAATGCTTATAATACAAGGGTAAATATGTTTCCCACCAGACTCAGAGTGGGTGGGGGAACTATGCCTCATTATAGGGGTACATTTGATGGGGGAAAGTAAATTAGAGGCTTATATTAGGATGTACCCAGGGGCACACCCATGGCAATGACCTTTAAAGGGCAGTATTAACTTATGTGACAGCATAACCAGCAAGTGAATGATCTCACTATGAAAGGTCACCTGCAACTAGAACAATATTTCCTATTTTGGCACATAATCTGGTGCCTTTTGACACATTTCTCTTCCTCGGGATATGATTTTTTTTGTGAAGTAGACCTGATGCATTTTCTCTGCTTTGTAAAGAATGTGTCCAATTTGTGCTCATGGTAATACAGATGCCTGTAAGCAGTCCTTGCTATTTTTGTTGTTTGTAATGCTAGATATTAAAAAATGGCATTTGCATTACTCTAGGTTATTTTGAGATGTCACAGAATTTTAGATTGTTTGGAATTGAAAGAGACCTCTAAAATGACATCTCCTCTAATTCAGTCCTTTTGCAAATGAAGACACCAAGCTGAGTAGGAATAAAAATATTTTGCCTGAGGTTACACAGCAAAGGAAGACTAGAATTCCAGCTCCCTATTCCCTAGCCTGCTGCAATTTCCACCCTAATACAAGCTTGACACGTTTGTTAGCAAACATTTAGAAGAGTGGATTAGCAGTACCCTATGTTGAAATTCCTGTGAAATTCCTTAATTGGGTATCTCTCTTCCATAATCCCACTATCTCATTTCTTCCTACTTTGTCACTTTCTCAATGGATTCTCAAGAACATAACTTTGTTCCCCACACAGATGCCATGAGCCATTTCTGATAGGTCGCCACTTTTGTGTCTAATCTGATTGCATGACTTCATGCTCACAGTCTTTCCTCATTGTTCTAATGTGTTGGACCATGACTGAGGCTTGTCAAATCTTCTATCTGTGATGATCATTGATGCTGCTCAATCTTCTGTTTTGTGATGGAATTTTATCCACATTGTTGGAAAGGAGGAAGCAAATGTGCAAGCTGTCAAGTGGCTCTGCTCTTGGTCAAAGATCCTAAGTTAAACAGAAAGGCTATTATCAAGCTGGTTTAGGTCTTGCTTGTCATTTTCCTCACTGGTGATGCAAAAATTGATGAATTTTATGCCTCCTTTAACAGGTAGTTTAAAATACTGTTTTTGTATAATCATCATTATTTTACTATAGAAATCAATTTATCGAAGTTCAAGAGAAGCCCATCAGTCACCAAATGGTTATTCAGATAATGTTCAACAGGCAAACCTGTTCCCTTTCCCTCAGCAGACTCTCCCTGAGTGTTTACCGTGAACACTGAAGTGAAGGGAAAATACTCTCTGTGGCCACTCAGTCATTGGTAAGTTCAGCTGGTGCAGGTGTGGTGTGTCTTTCCTCTAAGATTGAGCAACACCTTATTTTCATTCCCCTACTCCACCACACACACACACACATTCTGTAAGACCTGATACAGCTCTACTTTTACTTCAAGAAGACAGGGGAAGAGTTGGAAAGATAATAATTTTAGTATTTGCTAGAGTTAAAGTATTAACATTCAAATTGTTTGCTAGGAAAAGTAGAATACCCCTTGATAACTGCTAATGACATACCTGCACACCACTTTGTGGGGTATCTGAGTACATTTAAGTCAGCTGTTACTCCTGGGTCCCCCAAGCCATGGTTGAGCCTACTTGTTTGTGAGTCAGGTTCAAAGTGATGAGCTGGAACCCCTTGGTTTTTTCTCTCAGGATACTCTAGGACCCAGCTCTCTGAAAAGTCCCTCTACCCTGACGTATTTTGTTGGAGGTCTTTGCTCTTGTCTATTTATTGCCTCTGTACTTCAGTTTGTTTACTTACAAAATGGAAATAATGCTTGCCTTATCTGGTTCCACAAATATGCCATATATAATGATAAAACAAGGAAACAGAACAGTGCTTTCAACAATCCAGAAGAAAGGGACTAATTTAATGCTATTATACAAGAAAATATTACATCACGACATTTCTCTACCTCTTTATATAAAATAGAAATGAAAGATAGACATGGAGGATTTCTGTGGAAAACATTTAGAACTCAGGCAAAGTACTGCTTTAAGTATTTCATTCAAAAGTGCCAAGAAAAATATTATGCTTATTGAAGTGTATATTTCTATGCAATATATTACTACAGCATTGCATATTTTTGATATGCAAATTTCTATGAAACCAAAGATGCAAACATTCTCCTCTTTGTCACAGGCTTTTGTATAATACAGATAAATACATAGTAAAACTGCAATTCAAAGAAGAATGTTCTTATCAGAATGAACAGACTGGTAGCATGTTTCCTTGCTCTGCAGCACAACAAAAATTTTTATGACATTCTGTAAGTTAAACATGAATATATTGATTTTTGCCGATTCTTGTTTATAAATACCTGGTGTCAAAGAGAGAAATGTATTTGTCAATATGATTTAAACAGCCCAATTATTAATTTCTAGAATGTCCATCTTGAAACCCAACTATATGATATGGGAGGTAACTAGAGAATTATTGTTAAGGATAGAATTGTCAGGCAAAGCCTGAGCTTGGATCTGAGCCCTTCTGGACTTAGGTTCTGCAAAAGAGAAGGCAAAGATTATACTTCCAGTTAATAATTTTGAAAAATGAAGGCATTTTGATATAAATGCAAGATTTATGTGCCAAAATATGTTTGAGGGAGAGAATCTGAATAAGGAGGGGATATTATTTTATATGAGAAATAATAGAATTATCAGATCCTATTTTTATCATAACCAACCCAGAGTTACATCCTCTGCATCATTTTCACCCCTACACATCGTATTTTTAAAGGGTAAGAAAAAATAGATGATTTATGATTATTATGCTTTATCTCACAAAGAAAACTCTTTTGTACCAGGAAAGTCAAACCTTTTCTCCAAAAGCCTCTATTTAGAATGTTCTTCTGTCATTCTTGCAGCAGTGGGAGGCAATATGACCTTAGTTCAGAGATTCTTTAAGAAAACTATTACCTCCTGTGATAGATAATATTAGGTGTCAACTTGACTGGATTGAGGATGCCTAGAGGGCTGGTATTGTTTCCAGGTGTGTCTGTGACAATGTTTCTGGAGGAGACTGACGTGAATCAGTGGGCTGAGAGAGGAAGACCTGCCCTCAGCGCAGGCGAGCACCACCCAATTGGCTGCAGGCACAGCTAGAACAAAGCAGGTGGAAGAAGGAGGACATTCAGCTTGCTTTTCTTTTTTTGCCCACTCTCTCTTTCTCTCTTTTGTAGCAGTACACCCTTTCCTCTTCCTGCCTGTGGACATCAGACTCCAGGGTCTTTGGCCTTTGGACTCTGGGACTTGCATCAGTGGCCTCTCAGGGACTGTCAGGCCTCTGGCCCCAGACTAGGGGGTGCACTGTCAGCTTCTCTAGTTTTGAGGTATTCAGAATTGGACCAAACCATGCTACTGCCTTCCCCAGGAGCCATGCTACCAACTGCTCTAGAAGCCATGCTTCTATCATTCTCCAGCTTATCGATGGACTATCATGGAACTTTTTAATCCTCTGAGCCAATTCTCCCTAATAGATTCCCTTTCTTTATATAGTATAGAAACGTGTGTTTCAGGAAACCAATATGTTTCCTATTGGTTCTGTCTCTCTGGAGAGCCTAAGACAGAAACTTGGTATGAGGAGTGGGGTGTTGCTGTAAAGACACTTGAAAATGTGGAAGTGGCTTTGGAACTGGGTAACAGGCAAAGGTTGGAAGATTTTGGAGGACTCAGAAGAAGACAGAAAGATGAAGGAAAGTTTGGAACTTCTTACAGACCAGTTAAGTGGTTGTAACCAAAATGTTGATAGACATACAGATGGAAAAGGCTATGCTGATGAGGTATCAGATGGAAATGAGGAACTTACTGGGAACTGGATCATAGGTCTCTCTTACTAGACATAGTACAGTACCTGGCTGCCTTGTGTCCATGCACTAGAATTTTGTGGAAGGCTGAACTTAACAGGGATGACCTAGGATATCAGGTAGGAGAAATTTCGAAGCAGCAAAAGGTCTATGACATTTAGTGGACCGATGCCAGGGATGCTGTACAATCTACAGTGTGCAGAAGAGCTCCATACAACAAAGAATTTTTCCTCACATAGATTTTTAAATGTTCTACTAGATATTTATGTAGGTTAAAAACTGGTTTGTAATTTCCTTAACCCACAGTCAAACTGTTTCAAACATGTATTATTTTTGGCAAATTTTTCAGCTACACTAAATTTTCTAGGAATTCAAGTACTGTGTATATCAAAGGAGAGTTGTACATTTTTCCCCAATGTTTTACCAAGATTTGTTCACCAATTCAGAAAATCCCAGCAAAAGAGATAATCCAATGGTAGTATACAAATTGCCAACATAACCCAAGTGCCTCAGTCTGCATTTGTACATGTCACTTCTACAGTCATTCTACATACAAATGTGACCATCTGACATAATTATGACCACCAGTGATGCCATGTCTGAGCATTGCAGACTGCAATACATATTATTTTATTATAATTTTCCCTTTTATTTCTTCATTTTCTAAGTTTTATGTTGGTTTTAAAAATATATGTGTGTAAGTTATGTCATTTATGAATTACATTTCAAGATGGGAGAGAGAAGATTAAAAAATGTTTATATTAAAAAGGGATGTTAAGGATAGAGTTGAGACCCACTGGCATAAATAAAATAGTGCGTCAGGAGATTTGGTTTCCTGCTGTCTTGTTCAACCATTATGTGGTTTTAGAGAAGTGATGTTATTTCCCTGTGTCCACTCAATGGAAAACGATGGGCTGAACTATGTCTCCATAGCACCTTCTAATTTTAAATCTCAACTACCTGCCTTCAACACTAGTTTAGGTTTGAGAATATGTAACCTCATTAAAAAAGTGAAAACAACTGAACTCACTGGGCAAAGTTAAGTATTTTGGAACTGGGACAGTGTGGTTCTTTGTGACACATACATTGAATGCATTTGAGTCACTGTTCTAGATAATGACTACCATGAAAAACAATCTTCAGCAAATGCGAAAGAACCAAAATCATCTCAAATGCACTCTCAGACCACAACACAATAAAAATAAAACTCAAGACTAAAAAAAACACACACAAAACCATGCAATTACATGGAAATTAAACAACATGCTCCTGAATGACTTTTGGGTAAATAAGAAAATTAAGGCAAAAATCAAGTAGTTATTTGAAGCCAATGAGAACAAAGATACAACATACTAGAATCTCTGGGACACAGCTAAAGAGTGCTAAGAGGGAAATTCATAGCACTAAATGCCCACATCAAAAAGTTAGAAAGATCTCAAATTAACAACCTAATATTAAAACCGAAAGAATCAGAGAAGCAGGAGCAAATCAAACCCAATTCTAGCAGAAAACAAGAAATAACCAGAATCAGAGTTGAACTGAAGGAAAGTGAGACATGAAAAACCATTCAAAATATCAATGAATCCAGGAGTTGATTGTTTGAAAAAAATAATAAGATAGGCCACCAATTAGACTAATAGAAGAAAAGAAAGAAGATCCAAATAATACAGTTAGAAATGACAAAAAAGACCTTACCACTGACCCCACAGAAATAAAAATAACCATCAGAAGCTACTACAGACACTTGTATGTAAAAAAACTAGAAAACCTATAAGAGGTGGATAAATCCCTGGAGACATTCACCCTCCCAAGACTGAACCAGGAAGAAACTGATTCCCTGAACAGACCAATAATGAATTCTGTAATGGAATCAGTAATAAATAGCTTACCAACCAAAAACCAAAACAGCCCAAGACCAGATGGATTCACAGTGGAATTCTACCAGATGTACAAAGAAGAGCTGGTACCATTAATAATGAAACTATTTCCTAAAACTGGGGACTCCTTCCCAACTCATTCTGTGAGGCGAGCATCATTCTGATACCAAAACCTGGCAGAGACACAACCAAAAAAGAAAGCATCATGCCAATATCCTTGATGAACACTGAGGCAAAACTCCTCAACAAAATACTTGAAAATTGAATCGAGCAGCACATCAAAAAGTTTATCTACCACGATCAAGTAGGCTTCATCCCTGGGGTGCAAGTTTGGTTTAACATGCATGAATTAACAAATGTGGTTCATCACATAAACAGAACTAAAGACAAAAACCATACAATTATGTCAATAGATACAGAAAAGGCTTTAGATAAAATCCAACATTTCTTCGTGTTAAAAATTCTCACTAAACTTGATAGTAAAGGAACACATCTCAAAATAATGAGTCACCTATGACAAACCTACTGCCAACATCATACTGAACAAGGAAAAGCTGGAAGCATTCCCCTTGGAAACCAGCTCACGACAAAGATGCCCACTCTCATCACTCCCATTCTACGTCATATTGGAAATCCTAGCCAGAGCAATCAGGAAAGAGAAAGAGAAAGAAATCCTAGCCAGAGCAATCAGGAAAGAAAAGGAAATAAAGGCACCTAAATAGGAAGAGAGGAAGTCAAACTATCCCTGTTTGTAGATATCTATATAATTCAATACCTAGAAAACATCATAGTCTCAACTCAAAACTTCCTTCAGCTAATAAACAGCTTCAGCAGAATTTCAGAATACAAAATCATTGTGTAAAAATCATGAGTTTTTTTATACAGAAACAACAGCCAAGCCAAGAGACAAATCAGGAACACAGTCTCATTCACAATTGCCTCAAAAAGAATAAAATATCTAGGAATACAGCCAACCAGAAAAGTGAAAGATCTCTACAATGATAATTACAAAACACTGCTCAATGAAATCAGAGTTGACACTCAAGAGTTGACACAAACAAATGGAAAAACATTTCATGCCTATAGGAAGAATCAATATCATTAAAATAGCCACACTGCCCAAAGCAATTTACAGATTCAATGCTATTCCTATCAAACTACCAATGACATTCTTCACAGACTAGAAAAAACTATTTTAAAATTCATATGGAACAACAACAAAAAGCCCGAGTAACCAAGGCAATATTAAACAAAAAGAACAAAGCT
This sequence comes from Cacajao melanocephalus, assembly GCA_963573385.1. Lineage (NCBI taxonomy): Eukaryota > Metazoa > Chordata > Mammalia > Primates > Pitheciidae > Cacajao > Cacajao melanocephalus. The sequence continues at coordinate 32,304 of CAUYLG010027688.1, read as the reverse complement.
TGAGGCATTATGTTACCCAACTTCAAACCATACTTCAGGCTGCAGTAACCAAAACAACATGATATTGGTACAAAAACAGGCACAGAGATTAATGGAATAGAATAGAGAGCCCAGAAATAAGGTCACCTACGACCATCTGATCTTTGACAAAACTGACAAAAACAAGCAATGGCTAAAGCATTATTTAATAAATGGTGCTGAAATAACTGGCTAGCCATATGCAGAAGACTGAAACCGGACCCCTTCTTTACACCATATAAAAAAATCAACTCAAGATGGATTAAAGACTTATATGTAAAACCCAAACTATAAAAGCCCTGGCAGATAATCTAGGCAATACCATCCTGCACATAGGAACAGGCCAAGATTTCATGATGAGGACACCAAAAGCAATTGCAATAAAAATGAAAATTGACAAATGGGATCTAATTAAATTTAAGAGTTTCTGCACAGCAAAAGAAACTATCAACAGCGTAAATAGACCATCTACAGAATAGAAGAAACTATTTTCAAACAATACATCTGACAAAAGTCTAATGTCCAGCATCTATAAGAAACTTACAAATTTACAAGAAAAAAAATTAAAAAGTGGACCAAGGACATGAACAAACACTTTTCCAAAGAAGACATACATGTGCCCAACAAACATATGAGAAAAAGCTCAATATTATAGATCATTAGAAAAATGCAAATCAAAACCACAAGGAGATAGAATCTCACACCAGTCAGGATGGCTATGATTAAAAAATCAAAAAGTAACAGATGCTGATGAGGTTGCAGAGAAAGGAGAACACTTAAACACCATCAATGGGGGTGTAAATTAGTTCAACCATTGTGCAATGTGACAATTCCTAAAAACAGAGCTACCATTTGAACCAGTAATCCCATTACTAGGTATAAAGCCAGAGGTATATAAATCATTGTACTGTAAAGATACATGTACATGAATGTTGACTGCAGCAATATTCACAACAGCAAAGACATGGAATCAACGTAAATGCCCATCAATGACAGATTGGATGAAGACAATGTGATACACACACACACACACACACACACACACACACACACACACCATAGAATACTATGCAGCCATAAAAAGGAACGAGATCATGTTTTTTTGCAGGAACATGGATTGGCTGGAGGTCATTATCCATAGAAAATTAATGCAGGAACAAAACCCAAATGCTGCATTTTTCCACTTTGTAAGTGGAAGCTAAATGATGAGATGTGTCTAGTGGACACAAAGAAGAGAACAACAAACACTGGGGCCTACTTGAAGGTGGAGGATGGGAGGAGGAAGAGAGCAGAGAAACACTGGCTACTAGGCTTAGTACCAGGGTGATGAAATAATCTGTACAACAAACCTCCACAACACAAGTTTACCTGTATGTATCCCTGAACCTAAAATAAAAGTTAAAAAAAAGAATTCTCAGGCAGAATCGTACGAATAGCTGATCATGTAAACTCCTTGAATATCTTTCAAACATTGACTATCCCTTAACATTATCTATTAAAATTTCAGAAGAGAATTTCAAAAACATAGGGGATGCTAATAGGTTAGACAAAAATCAGGATTCAGATCCCCTGAATTAAAAAAAAAAAGTATTCTATTCTTAATTTTCCATAATCCTATAACAAGTATTTATTACTTATTTAGGAGAAGCTAACTTAGTGTGGGCTGCTGTAACAGAGTGCCATAGGCTGGTGGCTTAAACAACAGAAATGTATTTCTCACAGTTCTGGAGGCTGGAAGTACACGGTCAAGGTGCTGACTGACTCAGCTCCTGGGAAGGACCTTTTTTTAACTTGCAGTTGGATTTCTTCTTCTTGCTTTATCCTCACATGGTGAAGACAGAGAGAGAGAATGCAAGCAAGTTCCCTCATGCCTTTTATAAGGGCACTAATCCTATACATAAGGGCTCCACCCTTATGACCTATTTACCTACCAAAGGCTCCATCTCCTAATACCATCACAGTGGGGGTTAGAATTTCAACATATGAATTTTGCAGGAACATAAGCATTCAGTCCATAACACTCACTTTATTCCCTGCCAACTGGTATTTAATCAGAAAATTTTATTTCAAAAATTTTTTGCTCAGAAATGATTCATGCATGAGTAAATACAAGACATTAAACTTAGCCTCTCTTAACAGTTAGTCAATCACAATGCCTCAAGGTCGCAATTTTAAATATTACATATTATCAAGAATTCAAGATCTGAAAGGAATAGAAGATGGGATTGAAAGTATTTATCCCAGTTCTAGTTTCTGAAGTTGATTTTATTTATTTAGTTAGTTTTAAATACTTTATTTATTTATTTTTAAATATATTTTATTGCACTTTAGGTTCTGGGGTACACGTGCAGAACATGCAGGATTGTTGCATTGGTACATACATGGCAATGTGGTTTGCTGTCTCCATCTCTGTCACCTATATCTGGCATTTCTCCCCATGTTATCCCTCCCCAACTCCCTACTCCCCGCTGTCCCTTCTCTAGTTCCCCCCAACAGACAACAATGTGTGACGCTCCCCTCCCTGTGTCCATGTGTTCTCATTGTTCAACACCCGCCTGTGAGTGAGAACATGCGGTGTTTGATTTTCTGTTCTTGTGTCAGTTTGCTGAGAATCTTGATTTGACTTTATGTGAGAATATCTTTATCTCCCCCTTCATTTCTGAAGGACATTTTCACCAGATACAGAAGTCATTGTTGACACTTTTTTTCATTCAGTTCTTGAAGAATGTTGTGTTACTTTATTCTAGCCTCCATGGTTTTAGATGAGAAATCTGCTGTCATCTAAACTGATATTCCATTCCCTTTTAAGTAATGCATTTTTTTCTTTCCGGTTGCTTTCAAGATTTTTTTTCTTCGTCTGTAGTTTTCAAAAGTTTAATTATTTTGTGTCTTAGCATGGATTTAAGTTATTCTGTTTGGGGTTTGTTCAGCTTCTTGAATCTATGAGTTTATATCTTTTGACGAATTTTGAGAGTTTTCAATCTTTATTTTTTTTGAAGACTTTTTTAGTCCCATTCTCTTTTTCCTCTCTTTCTGAAACTATTATTATACAAATGTTACCTCTTTTATTATTGTCCTCCAAGTCCTTGAGACTTTTTTTCATTTGCTTCTGCGAATTTTTTCTTTGTTTTTCTGTAAACTCTATTTGTCTGTCATCAAGTTTTCTGATTCTGTCCTCTGTTGACTCCATTCTCTTATAAAACTCCTTAGGCGTGCTTATTATTTTGGTTATTTTACATCTCAGTTCTATATTTTTCATTTGGTTGTTTTTCATAATTTCTATTTCTTTGCTGAGATTTTCTATTTTTTCATTTGTTTCAAGAAAATGTGAAATGGCTTGTTTGAGCCTTTTTTAATGGTAGCTTTAAAATTCTTTTCAGATAATTCCAGTATCTGATACTTCTCAGTGGTGGCACCTATTGATTGTCTTTCCTCTTTCAAGTTGTGGGTTTTCTGGGTTTTCATATAATGGGTAATGTTTAAAATTTTATCCTGGACATTTTGTCTATTATGTTAGGAAAGTTTAGGTCCTATTTGCATCTTTTTCTCATCAAGCATCTCTTTATTGACATGTAGTACAAGGGGTGGGTGTGTTTGTGTGTTCAGCTTCCCACTGGACGTTACCCACACTACTCCAGCCAAAGTGGAGCACTTATTCATGCTATCTTAATGAAGATGGATGGTATGGAAACTCTGCTCCCTGCTTAGCACCACTGACTCATCCCTCATGAAAGATGAACACAGCATGCTACCACTTTATTGCCAGTAAGTTGAGATGTAAGTTCAGTTCCCAGCTGGGCCCTGGAGCCCCCAGATCAAGGGGAAGTGGAGGACTGACTCATACTGCTTATTTGTTGCAGGTGGAGGCAGAATTTCAGCTTTCTGTTGGCCCCGGTGATACAGGGGAGGGAAGAAGCAGGGTGTCAACTACTATGCCTCATATCACTTCTTTCAGCCTCCTTGATTGTTATGAAGGCTTATCTCTCTACTGGGCCCAACTGACACAGGCTCATGGGAGAAGGGGGACAAAGTACTGACTAGGCGTTCTTTGCTCTACCTCATTTAGTCTTGGCTTTGCCAGTGGATGTGGAGGTCAGGCTCCTCATTGAGTATTGCTGACCCCACGGGTGGTAGGAAGTGGGATCCCTACAACCCCCAACTTGAATTCCCTTGTTCAGTTGTAATGATGCTGGATGGGTGTAGAGATCCAGTCCCCCACTGGGTCTCTCTGACACCCAGAGGCACGAGGTGAAGCCTAATGGTAACTAACCCTGCCTGACTCTACCTCATTGAGCTTTGTTGCTACTGGGTAGGGATTTAGGTTCAGCTTGTCATTGGATCCCACAGAAAGAGCCCTGATAGAGGAATTGGAACTGTGCCTGTATCTGCCAGGTAGGGAATTGATGATTACCTTCCCACTGAGCCCTGCTGACACTGCCCTAGCAGAGGAATCAGCATTGACTGGCTCTGTGGGTCAAGGGATCAAAGATCAGCTAGTTGCTGAGCCTTTTTTTTTTAGCACTTGGCAGGGGAATTGGAGTTCTGCATGGTTGTGCCCAGTGGGGAATGCCCACTCTCTAGTGGATACTACTCAGACAGGGAATGGGTCACTTTGACTAAGAGCTAGGGGAGAGAGAATCCTATCTCCTTAGCTATGCCTACCCACAAAGGAGCTTCTGTCATGCTGAACTGTGATGAGGGGAAGAGAAGGAGTAGATTATGGCACAGACTTTAGCTCTTCTTACTATGATTTAGTAGGTTTCTTAATAAATCTTTATTTACTATATTCCCCTAGCATAATTTCAAGTGACTTAGAGGGTTTTTTTTTTTTAAATCATCTTTACCAGTTATGGTTGTTTTCTTTGGGAGCAGGTATGAGAAACTCCTTACTTGCTGTTTTCTTCTCAGAGTCCTCCTGTGTTTGTTCTTAAAATCTGATCACACTTTTAAAAGTATGATTATTGGATCATCCTGCATCCTTTTATGTTTTAGTGTAGTACCAACTCCTGTGATGACATATGGTCACCTGGAGGGTCTTGTAAATGAGTGGACCCTTGAGCTGGAAGATCAAGAGAAGTGCTTTCTTCTGCAGGCCACTCAGGTCAATGCTTGGGACCGTACATTGATTGAAAATGGTGAGATGGTAAGAAGATATTTTCATTAATCTACCTACATTGTACAGGTATTTGCAGCTGAACACAAGAGAATAGACCTGTGTTTTGTGGTTTTCTTTGTTGTTGTTGTTTTGTTTGTGTTTTTGTTTTTCAAGACCGGGTCTTGCTCTATCACCTAGGCTGGAGCACAGTGGTGCAATCACAGCTTACTGCAGTCTCAATCTGCCTGGTTCAAGCAATCCTCCCACTTCAGCTTCCCAAGTAGCTGGGACCACAGGGTCACACCAGCACCCCTAGCTAATTGTGTGTGTGTGTTTTTAGTAGAGATAGGGTCTCACTGTGTTGCCCAGTCTGGTATCAAACTCCTAGGCTCAAGTGATCCTCCTGCCTTAGCCTCCCAAAGTGTTAGGATTATAGGCATGAACCACCATACCCAGCCCTGTGGTTAATTTTCTATTCCAGTATTGGTGAGCAGCTTAAAATATATTCCTTAGTTTATAAGTACCCTGAATGAAAGGAAATTTTTCATATTTGAAGTAAACTTGAGAAAATTAATATCGCTCTAAAATTGTTATATAAATTCAAATGTTTATATTATTGTATTCTTATTTCTCTTTATAGATTTGTATTTTACATGGAGAAGTGAACGAAGTGAAACTGGATCAGAAAAGGTAGAAACTTAGATTTCCCAGGTTGAAAGATTAAAAACCTATCTTTTTATTCAGTGTTTTTTTCCTTCTGTAGTTTGTTAACTTTTTTTTCTGTTCCTCCAAATTCCTTTCATCAGCCCTTTTATTAACTGATTTTATTCAGGTTGGAACAAGAATTGGATTTTATCCTGTCACAGCAGCAGGAACTAGAATTTCTGTTGACTTATTTAGAGGAGTCTATGAGTGACCAGAGTGGACTTCATTATCTGCAGCATGCAGATGAGGAGCATGTGGAGACGTAAGTAACTGAATAAAGATCTAAGAATGGGACAGGACTTACGCATTATGAGAACATTCCAGGAACAGAGGGGAAAAGTCAAATCGGAAGGCAAGAATACAAATCGGTAGAAAAGGGCAAGCTTTTGTAGTTGACATTTATCAATTTGTTTGACTGTTTTCTGCTGATCTTTTCTAGATGCTTGTAAATGAGGAAATAATTCTGGCAATTTTATTTTATAGCATTCTGTGTACTGTTATTACTCTCAACCTTATGCATGTTCATCGTAGTTTTCGTATTTGTCAAATTTGTTCTTAAATTAGAAGTACACATTTTATGTGTGTGGTGTCATGGTATTGTGGGATATTTGTGGTCTCCTATTTATGTTGATTCTGCTAAAACTAATGTTCATGCAATTGCTTTAGTGATAAATAATTTGTTATTTTAAAGGCAGTTTGTTAATCTGGAGGCAAACTCTATAGCTTTCAAAAATGGAATGATTTGGTCAATGTCTTAGGAGGGCTATATTTTATTTGTGAGCTCTTCAGTCTTTACCTCCTGTCAATACAGTGCCAATGTTCCCAAAGTAACTTTATTTCTCTGGAACTGAGGTTTGATAATTGGCCAATTTATTAAGTATTAGAATTTGTATGAATGTGCAACATAATCTAGATTGAGACCAAATTTGACTCATTTTATCAGTGACTTATTATGAGTTAAGACTGGGCCTATCTTTAACATACTTGCAAGTTAACTTTTTTGTAGGAGCTTTAAACGTGGTAAGTACAACTAATCTGTACTAACTTAAATCAGTTTCTGCTTTTGTATTTCAACCTTTGTGAATTTTTCTTTTCTTTGTATTGTTTTCTATGCATTCTTTTTTTTTTTTTTGAAACATGTAGTTACATTTTTGGCCACAAGATCCTAACTGTAGTTTAAAGAAATATTTGAGACATTAGTTCCTTTCTAGTTGCTCTTTGGTAGTCAGATTTATACATACACACACAGACACACACACACACATATATGCATATATTTTTTTTCCAAGATGAAGTCTTGCTGTGTCACCCAGGCTGGAGTGCAGTGGCGTGATCTCAGCTCACTGCAACCTCCGCCTGCTGGGTTCAAGCAATTCTCCTGCCTCAACCTCCTGAGTAGGTAGGATTACAGGTGCGTACCACCACGCCTGGCTAATTTTTTGCATTTTTAGTAGAGATGGAGTTTCACCATGTTGGCCAAGCTGGTCTCGAACTCTTGACCTCGTGATCCACTCTCCTCGGCCTCTCAAAGTGCTGGGATTTCAGGCGTGAGCCACTGTGCCTGGCCCAGATTTATATTGTGATGAAATATTCACCAGAATCTTCAACTATCTAGGCAACTAATTCTATGGCATAAGTACTATGCCATGGAAAGGCAGTAGTTACCTACAAATCTAATTGACTCTTTTAATTTTTATACACATTAAGGTTGAAAAATCCTCTGGCCACTTTAATTCTCATAAACATATTTATTGACTGGGTCGGGGTGTGTGTGTGTGTGTGTGTGTGTGTGTGTGTGTGTAGTTTGGGTAGAAATCTTGAGAATTTAAGTAACTTGTGAGCTTAACAGATTTGTCTATCTTTGATTATTCTCAAAACATCTTTTTTGCCTGATGGAGTATATTTATATGAGGTTTTATTTTGAAAATTTGTGTATTCAAAATCATTGAAGACATCTCAGCATTTATTGAATATTGCCAAACCCTAAATAACTTCTCTTTCATATGTAAATGTCCTATAGGTGTATTTTGACACCTTAAAGGGTTCCTTTGCTTTACGGATCCCCACAGCATTCACCTAGAGGATAAATAGGTGATGGTAAAAATGGCAAGGTAGATAAAAACCTTCTCATTTGGAGTTTTTTTTAGAATATGGTAATAATAAGGTCACAAATGCTGCATCCACGAAAATATATCATTGGTCATAACTGAGATTCACTGAAAAGATAGGGGAATTGGGGCAAATCCAATTGGCAGTGTCATGTTTATATGTCAATAACAAGGTAGTGGAGAAAACACTTTTTGTTAATCCCTTTATTTCACTTGCCTTTTCAGTTACAGATTAGCAGAAAGTATAGATGCTCAGCTGAAACAAATGGCCCAAGATCTCAAGGACATTGTTAATCACCTGAATGCATTTGGAAGTTCTCCTGACACTGCTGATCCGGTGTGTTCACTGCTTTGTGTACTTAGACAACCAAGATTTAGTATGAAATTGGTATTTCAGCCAGGTATGGTGGTTCATGCCTATAATCCCAGCACTTTGGGAGGCCGAGGCAAGATGATTGCTTTAGACCAAGAGATTGAGACCAGCCTGGGCAACATAGTGAGATCCTGTCTCTATAAAAAATGAAGAAATCTATCTGGGCATGGTGGTACATATCTATAGTCCTACCTACTCTGGAGGCTGAGGTGAGAGGATCACTTGAGCCCAGGAGTTGAAAGCTGCAGTGAGCAATGCTTGCACCACTGTGCTCCAGCCTGGGTGACAGAGTGAGATTCCTGTCTCTAAAAAGAAATTAGCATTTTGTGGTTCCTTTAAGCTAGTCCCCTTCTTCCGTCTTCTATAGGGTTTCTTACCTGCCTCTAGAGATATGAAGCCCCTTGGTTGTGGTTAGTGGAGCAGGAAACATTTAGAGGCAGAAAAGGTTGTGAGTTTTTTGTGGTTATTCCCAGGAAGGTGAAAATATTACTCTTCCCTAAGTTGTCAGGGTTTTCTCCCTTATTCTTAACATAAGTAAATATGTACCTGTGTTTATTTTTCTATTCGCTTATTAGCTAGTTCATTCTCTTTACATATTTGTTTACATACTCATATACGTGTTAGTAGGTATGCTTGTGTCTGTTAGACATAACCAGGCAATTCTTAATTTATTATCAGATTGCATTTTAACATTTGTTAGGTTGACTGTTTGAGACTTTACATTTTTCTATAGAAACTTAGTGAAATATGGTTATTAGGTTTTCACCTACCCCATAGAATACTATTTAGCTCCTAATAAATGTATTATACCAGTGAAAGATACAGCTGAGGCTCCAATTAGTGTTAAGGTGCTGTGAATTAATTTGGCAATAAGAAAGAATTGGTTTTTCCTTTTTCTATACTCTAATTAAAGAGCTTATTTCCTGTACCTTTCCCTATTGTCTTAGAAGCTAAATGGAGTCCTCCTTTTCCCACTCCCACTCTGTGGCAGTAATAGTAAGAAGGATCTCTCATTGTGGGAGTTCCCATTGTGCTTTCTATCAGTTAATTATAATTAGCAGTGAGGCCAGGTTCTGGGTAGGTGAAGATGAATGACGTATACATAAATGGCGATCATTCTTTAGTAAGCTCTTTGTTCAATTATATAAAGACAGTTCTTTATCTACATACATATTACCTTTTTTTAAATTATAAAGATACAGCATGTTATAGCTGAGAAAGTATTAGTATTTTGTTTAAGTCATTTAATCTCTCTGGGTCTTGGCTCCTTTCGCAAAATGTCAAGGATAGACTAAATGATCTTTAAGTCCCTTCCAGCTATAAAAATTATGCCATTCTCTACTTTGGGTGAATCTAAAGTTGAACAAAGACAAATATAAATTAGTGTGGAATTATTCATGCTACCATATCCCCGTGTTCACACAGATGATCAAGAGTTTACAAAATACTGATTTTCTCTTAATGAAATACTAGGTTACCATTGTAATTCCAAAATTCAAAATTGTTCTGTTGTAATATTTTGATGCATAGGTAAATATATGCAGATTTAGACATGCAGCAGAGCTGGTTTCTGGTTTCTCTGTGTTGAGTTAATATAAGTGGAGTGTTCGCAACCAAGTTAGTAAAAGGAGACTGTAATTCTGTTGTTGTCCATTTTCTCTACTTAACCCTGGATTGTTTTATTTTATTTTAGTACTGGGTAGTAAATGGTTTGAGTCTTTTTGTTTTCCTGGCAGGGGTGATTGGGATGTTTGAATCAATTAAAGGGTAATTGCTGTTTGATTGCAGAATAAAAGAAGGAAGAAATCAGCGACAGCTCTTTTTGCAGATAGCATAAATCCTTGGACAAGAAACGGGAAAAACATTTTCTGAACAATAATATACCTGTAGATAATTTATTGTAACCAGATCGGCAAAGCTTTATTACTCTGGGTCATATACCAGGGTAGAAAAATAGAAGCTGTATGTTCCAGTATTCACTGTGATGAGATTTACCTGTTTTTATTCCCCCTTTTTTTTGTGAGGGACAATGGGAAAGACCACCTAATGTCTATAATTTTTATTAAGCAAGTTCATATTATGCACTGTGTTATTCAGTCACATTTCCTTATAAAAATCCGTAAGGAAAATTAAGTCATCTACGTTACCAGTACCCTGATAATATACTGGCGTATTTCTTTCTAGTCTTTTTTGCTTAGCTGCTAAAAAAACTTCTTTTGTTTTAAAGAGTACTGGAAACTATATAACTTTTTGTGTTCTGTCTTTACTTAATATTCATTCATAGCCTTTCTCAAAAATTTTAACCATTCTTTGAAAATGTGAGTTTTAATGGTACTGTAATATTTCATCAGGGGTGACTTTAATATATTTAATCATTTTTTAATTGGTAGAGATATTGTTTCCAATCTTTGGCCAATATAAAATAGTACAGTAATCACCACTTATTTAGATTTGATTGTCTACTCTGGATAGGTTCCTGGAAATAGAATATACTGACTGAGTCAAAAGGTATGCATATTTTAAAGCTTTTGATATGTATCATAAAAATTTACATTTTGAAAGGTTGAGTCAATTTATATTACTTTTGGCCGTATATGAATTGTACCTATTTTTCCACATACTTGATAACTGAGTATGACTATTTTTTTAAAAATTACTGATTTGGTTGACAAATGGTGCTATTTTTAATTTTTTATATGAATTCATTGTTTTGTAAAATATTTCTTAATGTTCTTTATACTGTGGTAGTCAGTTTCTTATTGAATTATAGATATCCAATTCCTGGTAGTTACAAAATAATTAAATTGAACCAATACATAAAGATAATGAGCATTGCAAATATAAATTAGCAAAAAAAAAAATTAGTATTTAGTAATTCTCAGCCCATTTCTTACCATAAGAAATTAAAAGCCACTTCCTAATGTCAGCTTCTTATGTTTATTTTTTATTTACCACCTCAGAATAATCATAATCTAAAAGTCTTATATATGTTTTTAGCTCCAGCGGATCTGCAGAATTCTGAATGCCCATATGGATTCTCTGCAGTGGATTGATCGGAATTCAGGTGGGAGTTTGCTTCTATGCCACTCTTTGTATTTATTGCAAGTAGAAAATGTGATACATGTCAGGTTGTGTTCTCCATGAACAAACTCATATAAAAGCTGTTATATGGGTGTTGTTTGACTCACAGTATGTCTATTTTAGTTCTGAAACACTGTAATTCCTTATTTTTTTTCAATGAAATCCATATGGGATAAACTAGAAATTAATGAAAATAGAGGATGGATAGGAATAGGGTACATAGAACTGGAATAGGAGCAAGACTTCTGTGAATATGCCTTTTTATACAGTTTTGACCTGAGGGCCATATATATGTTTTACATACCAAAAAATTAGAATTAAGTAAAAATTAAGGAGAAGGAAGACAAATACTAAAGTTGAATACATACTGAAACCAAACAAACCTATGTAACTAATTTGTAACAATCTCCTAGTTCAGATAACTTTTGAACATAGTGTTCTTGATGATGCGTCCTTCTAGGATGTCATCTTAAGGATGTAAGGAACTGCAAAGATATTTTAAACTTTCTTAATAGGTCTATTATTAGTTTCAGAATTATAATACCAATATTACTACCATTTTATATGTATTGAGAAATAAAGCAAAGCATATTAGGGACAATAGAAGTCAAGATTTTCATTGAAAGTCAAAGAGATACAAGTTAATTTTCCTCTTCTTTTAAATTTGCATTATAAATTTGAATTTAAGATATCAGTAATGAATTCCTGCTCCTTTATTCTATACACAGAAAGGGCCTAGAAGCAATGACAGACACACCCCAGTAACAATGAGCACACCCAGAACCTAGATCTTGGTTTCTTTTAAATGCCATTCTAAAATGAACGAAGCCTTCTTGGGGGAAGTGTCTAATCTCATGGCCCAGGCTGGGAAAGTACAGGGTGAGCTTGGGACTTCTTGTGCAAGAAAGCGATCATTGTTCAGTGACTAATAAGGATATATCAGGGCACAAGATTGTGCTTGATGGGACTCCCACTGGCCATATTAGGATGGTTTGAACATCAAAAAGAATAGTAATAGTAGTAGATTATAATAGATTGAGGGAAAAGAAAAGCCCATGAGTCTATAATGATATTCCAAAAAAAAAAAAAAAGGAGGTACACGGGAAAGTCTTTACAGAAGCATGCCAGCTAATTATTAAAAGAAGGAATGATAAAATTAGAAAACTACCATTTAAAAAACTTTCAATAGAACCCTTTTATTAAGCTCACTCTCATCTGGAACACTCTGCCTCATTTGTAAAATGTTCAAACTGTCATTTCTTGGCAGAAAAAAACGCTAGCAGGAGATGGACCCAATACAGTCTATAAGTTGCTGAGTTAATTTTTTCAAAACAGTTTTTTGAGGTATAATTTACATACCATAAAGTTTACCCATTTTAATTGTACAATGAGGAAAAGAGCCATTTTGCAACCACAGCAAAATAGTTGATTCAGGCAAGGATTGTCAATGAATGCTAAAACCATTGAGTTTAAGATTGTTGGAGTATAGGATATTTATGTGATTTCAAAAGTATCACTCCATAGATTACTGAATAATTACAAAGGACAAAATATGACTTTATAACAGCTATCTGACATGTACCACTTTAATGAAGTGATCAAACTTAGCCTCTCCAATAGTAGGATAACTCGACTTTATGTGCCTCTTGATCTGACATGTTAAGAAGTATACAATATCATTTATATAGTAGTCTTATCAAAAATTTTTAAGTTGAATCTAATAATAAGAAAATAATCAGATATTCCACATGTGAGACATTCTGAAAGATGATGTAGTATTCTTACCCAAAATGTTTAACTTGAATCTAATCTCAAGACAATAATCAGGTACTCTATGTGTGAGACATTCTGAAAGATAATTGGCTTGGACTCTTCATTATGGGAAACAAAATTCAAAACAAACAAAAATAACTGGATAGTCTTAGATTAAAAGAGGCATAACATTCAAGTCTACCTTGCTAATCTTGATTAGGTACTGATCAAAACTAAAAAGATATTGTTTAGAATATTGAGGGATTGAATATGGACTATGTATTAAATGATCTTAAGGAATTGTTTATTTTACCAAATGCAATAGTTATTATGATTATGTAGGAAAAAATCCTTATTCCTAGAAGATGCAGGCTACATTATTTAGAGAATTTTCACATCTATAGGTTACTTTCAGCAAAAATTTGCGAAGAGAAAGATTTAGCAATTTGTGGCAAAATGGTAACAGTGGGTTAATCTAGGTAAAAGGCATACAAGTGTATGGTTTTTAATATTCTCTCAACTTTCCTATAGATTTAAGATAAAAATTGGGGGGAAATCATTTTTATAGACTTTGCCTAAATTTAGAATGTAATGAAGTCTAAGAAATTAAGACAAATGGGAGCTAGTTAACCAGAGTTAATACTTAAAGATGTGGCCTTAAAATAATACAAATTTTATTATTTGGCATTCTAGATTTTTCATTTTCTACATTAATAGAGGTCATCAACCATGAACTTCTTCAGCTTCTTTCCCTTCCAGATATACCTATATCATCATTCATATTTACTTCCTTCTCTCCTGTGTTAAGGAAAAAAATATCCTATCCATTTTGAAACTGTTTTGAATTATCAGAGGGAGGTTACATCATATATCACTTTAATATTTTTTAAAACTACCTGATGGGGAGAGGCTTCTGAGTCAGAAAGATATGAGTTCAAGTCAAGGCATTACCACGTAATTGTTGTGTGACCTTAATTGTTACTTAATCTCTCTGAGTCTGTATCTTCATTTTTAAAATGAAGGATAATATCTACCTTTTAGGGGTTTTGTAAGGATTAAAAGAAGCAATGTCAGAAAATGGTAGGGGCAGAACTGGTTACTGATTATCAGAATTTACTATGTTTATGAGGTCAGGTAAGAGAAAAGAAGGGTCATGGGGTTCAAAAGGTAGCTATTAAATTGGAAGGCAATTCCAGGTAGATTATAACCAAAACCACTTACCCAGAGAAGTTATAAGAACTGCTGAGATGTGAATGTCAGTAACTGGAAAACACTGAGGAATGAGATTAAACAATGTTTGACTTAATTGTCTTCCTGTTGCATGTTTTTCTACAATGATCAGTGCTTCTCGGGTAGAGTTGAGGAAGGTGTCAAAATGTAATTTGAACTGTAGAGAAAAATTATAGCGATTTTTGTTTTTTCTTGGCAGGGATCCTCTTTGTCATAAATGAAATCTCAAGGCTTTCAGCCAGTGTTTCCTTAATAAAATTAAGATTGTTAGCATTGAAAGGGACTTACTATATTTAAATGGAGAAACTGTGGCTCAGAGAGGTTGAATGACTTCCTTAAGAACACACAGCTAATTAATGGCAGAGCTAGGACCAGGATCCAGGCTTCCTTATTATCAGAATGATATTCTTTCTTGCGGTGTGCTCTTAAAACAATTGTAATATAGGCATCACTGACTATAAAAACAAATCTTAGTCATGTACTTAATAGTAGAGGACAAAGGGTTTCAAAGTATGATAGTACTTTGGATAGGATGTAAATTCTAGGTATCTGGGAAAAGTTCTAAGTTAACACAGGATAAAAAGAGTAAAACAGTAAGGAGTAATGATTACTGTGAGTTACTTTTTTACTAAAAATTTATTTGAGCTGAAGAGGCGATGAGATTTCACACTGGTTCTCAACTGAGACAAAGGAGGCTATCATAAAGAATGATCCAAAAGCCTGGTATTTCTTGACTCTGTGGGCTCCTTTTTGCCATTCCCACCCAAGAAGGCTTTCTTTTTCGTATCAGGAAATGACAAAATGAAGAAATTAAGAGTGGCAGGGTTTAATTATGCTGTCTTAAGAGAGGTGGGTTTTTTTTGTTATTTTGTTTTTTAGTAGTTAATTGGATCATGTATGCTGAAATGATCTGTGGACTGAAAAGTTTTAAGAGTAAGCTCAATGAATCCATTTATTCCTACTTGAAATAGTTGTAGAAAAAGTAATAGATGTGTTATATTAACAATACAAATACTATAGTTTTTTACTAAAGAGAAATCTTCAACTTGTATATAAAGTCAAATCTTTATTTTAAAAGGATTCTGAGAAATGTTTTTATAATTTAATATCTTTAATTTTGATATACATTTTTTCCATCATAAAACATGACAACTGTTACACTAAGAGGATCATATATTTAACTAAAAAGTCGGCTCTTTAAAAGTGATTTGGAGGCTGGGCACTGTCACACATGCCTGCAATCCCAGCACTTCAGAAGGCCAACGTGGGTGGATTGCTTGAGCCCAGGGATGCGAAACCAGCCTAGGCAACAAAGTGAGACCCCATCTGTTAAGAAAAGAAATAGCTGGGTGTGGTAGCACACACCTGTGGCTCCAGCTACTTGGGAGACTGAAATAGGAGGACTGAGCTTCAGAATTTGAGGCTACAGTGAGCCATGATTGTAACACTGCACCCCAGCCTGGATGACAGTGAGACTGTGTCTAAAAGAAAACATGATTTGGAAATGAAACATTTATTCTATGATAATAGTTATAGAAAAAATAATAAATGTGTTATATTAACAATACAAATATTATAGTTTTTTACTAAAGAGAAATCTTCAACTTGTATATAAAGTCAAATCTTTAGATATGTTAAAGTATTATATAAAAGTCCAGTCAACTTTTCAGTACCCATGAATAAGTTACAGAGAACCAGTCCCCTTTCTTTCTCTAACTTATGTAATGGGTTAGATAAGTGATGGGACTGAACTAGAAAGGTGTCAGAGTACTAGATAATTGAATAGGGCATGTCTTAACATGTGTAGGTAATGACCTGTTTTTACATTTGATGCCCTCCTTTGTTTAACATTATGCCTTTTTTGTCCAAATCAGTGTGGATAATTGAAAGTTAATAGTAACTATGGTCAGATACCAGTTTCCCCTCTTGTTATTCTCTTTGAAAAAATTTACATTATTTTGAGGTTGATTTGATGGCAGTGCTGCAGTCACACATCTGTCTTCTGAGTTGGAAGTCATTGAAACTGTGGCAACTCCAGTTCTTCTGGGACCACTTATGACAGAGTTTGCAATCCATCTGAGCCAATTTGTTACTAGTTTTAAGTATATGGTGCTACTTCTCCTAGAGAGGTGACATGGGTTGACAGGCATTTTATTTTTCTTCATGTACCAAACCATACTATATCTGTTAATATTTATCAAACACCCCAATAATGGAATAGGCAATGGGAAATCTTATACTTGTAATTTAAAGTCCACTGAGTATTTCATGGCATTTTACTTTTTTCATAAAGTATCCCAAAGCTTCAAGACTAAAATATATTTCATCCATAATTATTGCAGTCTCTTAAGGAACAGAACCACATAATTATTTAATAGCTGCTCACAACATTTAGCCTGCTATTTAGGGTAGAGTTACTCCTTAGAGTAATTATAAGCACCATACAAGATTTTGTAATATTTCTAAAATACAGTCCCATTAGTACTAAGCTGAATGGCCATGAACATCTTATTTTTTTATGTAAAACATTCTTAGTTGTCTCTCATGATTTGACTAACTCATGCATAAAATGTCATAGGGTCATTTTAGAGAAGCAGTTTTGTATGGTATGTCATAATTATACTTCATATTTATCCAGTGTTTATATTTATTGTCTGAGGAGATTGTTTTAGACTTTTTGGTGTTGGATGTTTTTTTAAGAAGCTTTGGTCCAGATAAGAAAGATTTTTAAAATATACATATATATTTTTTGAGACAGGGTCTCACTCTGTCACTCAGGCTGGAGTGCAGTGGCATGATCTCGGCTCACTGCAACCTCTGCCTCCTGGTTCAAGTGATTCTCCTGCCTCACAGCCTCCTGAGTAGCTGGGACTACAGGCATACACCACCATACCCGGCTAATTTTTGTATTTTTTGGTAGAGACAGGGTTTCATGGTATTGGCCAGGCTGGTCTCAAACTCCTGGCCTCACGTGATCCACCCGCCTCCACCTCCCAAAGTGTGGGGATTATAGGCATGAGCCACCACACCTGGGCTAAAAATCTATGAATTACTTTCATCCCTGTCATATCTGAAGAGTATCAGATGCTGAGATGCCAAAAGATGCCTTTGAATTCCCATTAAAGTGCCTTGTTCGTCTTTCATCTTCTAGAATAGAATCTGATTTACTGAGCAAGGTTGTTTCGTTTACTTCATCTTTTTCTTTAATTCTTTGGGAAATCTTTGTGGCATTGGTTTATTGGTGAGGTCATCTTTTGTGTTCTTGAGTGTAGTGTTCCACTTCACTTACTTGAAAAGCGAATGCCCTTGGATCTGCCTGAGATGTGGCAGCAACTCAAAGACATCTCTGTTAGTGAGGCTTACTTTTAGTGTTTCTCAACCTCAACAGAGACACTTGGTTGTTCCCAGTGCAGTTAATTGAAAGGTATCTTATGTCTTTCCACTGTTTATTAACCACTTGTTCATCTTTGTTCCCCTTTACAGACAAAATAGATTTGTTGTCACACCTTTGTCTCTTGATTCTAAAGAACTTCTTGTAGGTTTGATTAGGGTACTAAGATTAGAATTGAGCAAGTGTTCAGCTCCTGTTAGGAAAGCGCATGCATGTGATGGTTAACATTCTCAGAGCTCCACTTCCCAAACTTGCTTTTCTATATGTAAATCCAGATTTGAAATACACTCAATACATCTGCAAAATTAGATTTCTTACTAATCCTACTTATGTACATTTTGTGCCCAATCCTGAATTTCCTAAAGCTGGAGAGACTCCCCAGATGAAATATGTAACATAATTTAAATCACTTCCAAATAGCAGAATATATATTGTTTGTGAGAAGGACACATGTTTCTCCAAAGAAATTTTCTTTCTGTTAGTGACCAAAAAACAAATACAGTACACCAGAGTCTTACTCTAATGCTGTTTTGGGGCCCATGATCAATTGCCACCTCATGGATAAGGTAACCTGATGGTATTTCACCAATTAAACTTTGCCAGATGGGATTCAGATAGGCCAGCCTCATTCTGAGCACTTCAGTGTTTGAAGGCGCAACAAATAGTATTATGCTGTGGTGCCAGTTATTAGCTCAGCATAATACTTTTTATTTAAAAATTTCACATCATTTGGCAAACTGGTGCACTGTAACAGGAAAAGCACTATTATGTGGGAGTCTAAAGATACAGGTCCTAGTAGAAATTCATCAGCTTTGGCCTTTGAGAGGTAACTTAACTCTCTTGAGTTTTTAATTATTTGCTCCATCCCAGGGTATTGTGGGAATCAAATAGGATAATATCTATTGGCATTTTGAAAACTGAAGTGCTGTATAATTGGAAGGTGTTCTTTTAGATACAAGTTGAAACCAGACAGTAGTTGTGACTCTAAATACAAAGCATCTATTATATGCCAAGCCATTGTGTATCTCCGTGTAGGAGGTATAAATATTAATGGCACCTCTGCATTGAACAGGTACAAAGTGAGGGGGTAGAGGTATGGTAAAGGAAGAAGAACATAATATGCAGTTGATTTCCTAGAAAAGATAGAATTTAAAATGAGACTTGAATAATAATTAATAATTTCAATAGGATGACTAAATAAAGACCACTTAAGATATAATAATTCTACTCCTTTTTCTTCTCTGCCTCAAAGAATTCAGGATGCTTTCACCATCTTTTCTTTTTACATTCTTCCTTGAAATGTATTTTTTATTAATTTTGTGTGAAGGGCAGTGCTATATACAAGCAGAGTATCTTGTCATCACTTTACTATATCAGTGGCAAGACCAGTATGTGTATTCTCATGGTGGAAATGGAGTTTTGTACATCTCTGTAAATACTTTTTCCCATCAGACATACTTAGCACTAAGAATTCAAGTACATTTATTCTCAGTGTAACTTTGATTTTAATAAACTGGATATCTTAAAAGTAGCTATGAGTAGTGGAAGGACAGTATTCTCTCTCTTTCTTCCTCTTCCCTCTCTCCACTCTCCCCTCTCCCTGTATCTTTCCCTTCCCCTGTTTCTGAATGAGAAATAAACCTGAATTACTGCAGGTCCCTAAGATTTCAAGGTTGCCTTTAAACAGCAGCCTAACCTAACTAACATAGAAGGTAGATTCGAAAATGTGGCATTGGCTTAGCAGGCAGACAACAATGAGGAAACATATGGTGAAGACTGAAAAGATGGCCAGCCATGTTAAGCAGTTAGAACAGATTTGGTAACACAGTTGTCTAACATAAATTGGGGGTCATATTACATGGCTACTGAGCTGGCACTTCTAGGAAAAGAGGTTGAGAATCAAAACTTATTTGTGTGTGTTGTTCTTTTTTTAATTGAAATTTATATTGAGGTAATTGTAGAATAATATAGAAGTCATGTTAATTTTTTACCTGGTTTTCCTCAGAGGCAACATCTTGCAAAACTGTAGTACAGTATTACAACCAGGATATTCATATTGATAAAATCTAATCTCCTTCAGATTTCCCCAGTTTTACTTGTGTATGTGTATTTAGTTCTGTACAGTTTTATCACATGTAGATTTGTATATCTACCACCATAGTCAAGATACAGAACAGCTTCATACCATATTTCCTCACATTTTCCCTTTTATCACAGCATTCACCTTCCCTCCCTTCTACCAAATTCTCTTACCCATCACTCTACCTGCATTTCCTGATTAACTCCTTGGCAACCACAAATCTATTTTCTATTTCTAAAATTTTATCATTTCAAAATATATAAATAGAGTCATATAGCATGTAACCTTTTGGGATTGGCTTTTTCCCCCCTCGGCATAATTTTCCAAAGATTCGTTGTGTTTCTGTGTGTATCAATAGTTTGATTCTTTCTATTACTGAGTAATATTCCATGGTGTGTATATACTGCAGATTGTTTAACCATTCACCTGTTGCAGGACATCTAGGCTCTTTCCAGTTTTAGGACACTATGAATAAAGCTGCTGTGAACATTTATGTACAGATTCTTTTGTGAACGTAAGTTTTTCATTTCTCTGGGATAGATGTCCAGGAGTACAATTGGTGGATCATATGATTGTTGTGCGTTTAAAAACTGCCACATAATTTTCCAGAGTGGCTGTACCATTTTACATGTCCCCCAGCTGTGTGTGAGTGATCCACTTTGTCTGTGTGCTCATCAGCATTTGGTGTTTTCGCTATTTTTCATTTTAGCTCTTGTAGTGGAGGTGTAGTGATATCATGGCAGTTTTAACTTGCTTTTCCCTAATGAATGATGATGTTGAACTTACTTCCCGTCAGTATAAACTTTTCAGTAAAATTGCCTGTTTGTGTCTTCTGTCCTTTTTCTAATCGAATTGTTTTTTACTGTTCAGTTTTGAGAATTCTTCATGTGTTCTAGATGCAAGTCTTTTGTCACGTATGTGGTTTGCAAATATTTTCTCCCACTCTGTAACCTATCCATTTTCTTACTAGAGTTGTTCACACAACAAAAATTTTTAAATTTTGATGTAATTCATTTTATCAGTTTTGTTTTACGGATTGTGTTTCTGGTGTCTGGTCTAAGAACTTTTTGCCTAGCCCCATATCCCAAAAATTTTTTCCTATATCTTTTTTCTACAATTTTATCATTTAACATTTAAGGCCGTGATCCATTTTGATTTAATTTTTATATGAGATAGGAAGTTTAGATTAAGGTTTTTTTTTTTTCCTACAGAAATCCAGTTGTTCCAGCACCATTTTTGAAAAAAATATTCTTCCTCAATTGAACTGCTTTTGTGCCTTAAAAAAAAATCTGTTTGACATATTTGTATGGGTCTTTTTCTGAGGTCTCTATACTATGGGTCTATGTGTCTTCCCCTAATGCTTTCATTACTATAGCCATATAGTAAACCTTAATATCTGGTAGAATGATTCCTCCCACTTTATTCTTCTCTGTCAAGATTGCTTTAGTGTCCATAAAAATTTCCTGGCATTTGCTAGGAATTACGTTTAACTTATAGATAAATTTGGGGAGAATTCACATCTTTACTATGTTGAGCCTTCCCATTCACGAACATGATATGTCCCAAAATTTATCTAGGTATTCTTTGATTTCTTTAATTAGCATTTTATAATTTTCATCACCCACATCACATACATGTTTTGGTTTTGTTAGATTTATACCTTAGTATTTCATTACTTTGTAGTGATTATAAATGGTAGTATATAACAAACACATGTTTTTGTTAGTGTAAAATCAACACGCAATTTTGACGTGTTAATTTCATATCCTTTGATCTTGCTGAACTCACTTGTTAGTTCTAGGAGATTTTTTGTGTGGATTCCACAGAATTTTCCTTATACGCAGTTATGTCACCTGCAAATGGAGTATTATTTTTCCTTTCCAATCTATATGCCATTTATTTCTTTTTCTTGTCTTTTTGCACTGACTAGAACTTCCAGTATACTATGTTGAGTAGTAGTGACGAGAGCAGACATCCTTGCCTTGTTCTTGATATTATGTGGAAAGTCTTCAGTCTTTCACCTTAAGTATGATGTTATTTGTAGATTTTTTTTTTTTTTTTGTAGATGTCCTTTATCAAGTTGAGGTAATTCCCCTGTGGGAGTTTTTGTTTGTTTGTTTTACTATGAACAGGTCTGGATTTAGTCAAATTTCTTTTCTGCAGCAATTGCCATAATCATGGTTTTTCTTCTCTATGTCATGATACAGTGGATTACGTGTGTGTGTGTGTGTGTGTGTGTGTGTGTGTGTATTTGTTTTTTTGGAGATGCAGTTTTACTCTTGTTGCCCAGGCTGGAGTGCAATGCAATGGCGCAGTCTTGGCTCACTGCCACCTATGCCTTGTAGGTTCAACCGATTCTCCTGCCTCAGCCTCCCAACTAGCTGGGATTACAGGCATGCACCACCATGCCCAGCTAATTTTGTAATTTTAGTAGAGACAGGGTATCACCATGTTGGTCAGGCTGGTCTTGAACTCCTGACATCAGGTGTTCCACCTGCCTCAGCCTCCCAAAGTGCTGGGATTACAGGCATGAGCCACCACACCTGGCCTATGTTGATGTATTTTAAATGTTGAGTCAGCCTTACATATGTGGAATAAATTCTAATTGGTCTGGGTTTATCATTTCTTTTATACATTGTAAGATTTGGTTTGCTAGTATTTTGTTGAGGATTTTTAAATGTAAGAGAGATTTTCAAGTATTCATGATATTTTTTGGTTGGTAGTTTGGGGCGTTTTTTGTTTTGTTTTCTTTTACTGTTTCTGCCGGGTTTTAGTGATAGTATAATACTGGCCTTTATTTTTTAGAAGGATTTGTGAGGAATTGATATTAATTCTTCTTTAAGTGCTTGGTAGTATTTTCCAGTAAAATTATCTGGGCCTGGATATTTTGTTTTTGAGAGCTTTTAAATTACAAATTGAATTTCTTTAATGTTTCTAGGACTATTCAGATTATCTGTTTCATCTTGGTTGAGTTATCATAGTTTGTAGTCTTTTAGGAATTGGTGCATTCCTGTTAAGTGGTTGAATTTATAAGTGTTAATTTGTTCATAGGATTTCCTTTTTATCCTTTTAATGGCAGTAGGATATGTAGTGGTATACGCTGTTTCCTGGATTTGGTGATTTCTGCTTTCTCTGTTTTTATTTTTTTTCTGTCTTGCTAGAGATTTATTAATTTTATTGATTTTTTTTTCAGAGTCAGCTTTTTGTCTCGATGTTTTTCTGTGGTGTTTCTGTTTGCAATTTCATTGATAACAACTCTTTATTATTTTCTTCATTCTGCTTGCTTTGGGTTAATTTTGCTCTTTTCTGTTTTCTTAAGTTAAAAATTTAGATTATTGATTTGTGAACTCTCCTCGTTTTTAATAAGTGACTTATGGGTTGGAGGGTAGCATATACAGCATGGATGTGTTAGACAAAGGGATGATTCACATTCTGTGGGGGGGGGCGTGGGCAGAGCTGAACTGTGTAAGATTTCATCACACTACTCAGAATAGTGTGCAATTTAAAACTTATACATGGTTTATTTCCAGAATTTTTTATTTAACATTTTCTGACCACAGTTGACCACTGGTAACTGAAACCTCACAAAGTGAAACCATGCCTAAGGAAGGACTACTGCATTCTCTTTTAAGGCATTTCTGATCATCAGCAATATAAAAAACCTAGTTGTCATCTCCAACTGTCAATTTCACTAATGGTTCTTTTATTAAAAAGCTCCATGTTAACAAACATCTGCACATAGATATCCCAAAGGCTCAAATTAAACTTGTCTAAAACTAAACTCATTATTTTCATACTCTCCTAGGTCTCTCAGATCTGTAACTCCTTTTCTTTTTCTCAGTAAAAGACTACTATTATTTACTCAGGAATCTAAAGTAGGCTATTTCTACTTCTTCAGTAAGTGATGATGATTATACTTCTTAAATAGCTCGTGAATCCTTTCTCTTCACTAGTTTCCCACCACCACATTCCTACTTCAGGCTTTCTTTGTCCCCTACCTTGAAATATAGAGTAATTTTTTTCAGGTTGATGAAAACATCAGCTCCTTGTCTATACCTTATTTTCTTACTCCCCAAGGGTAATCACTTTCACTTATTTTAGCTGAATTTCGCAACTACTTATTTTTATATTTTTAAACATGTACTGTTACTTTTTAGTTTTTTCATATTAGGCCTTCTCTACTGACTTTCCAAAATGGGTGGAAAGGAGGATTTAACTCTCTTATATCATATATATATATACACATGTATGTGTATGTGTGGTATGTATATGCACACATATTTTCCTCATCCTATTATGTATATATTATAAATTTCACGTAGATGAATATCTAATATTTGAATTATGATTGCATAAATGTTATTTGCAGCCTGGCCATGTAGCATATTATGTCTCCTTCCTTTTACAAGTTTTATTTTCCTTTGAATCTTTATTTGCTTAGTTTTCTATATACTTTCAGTAATTTATTCTCTAAGTCCCTGCTTTTACTTTAAATTTATCAGTTACATCTTCTTGGATGCATCTCTGCCAGAGTCCTCTAATCTGTATACTACAGTCTGTAATTGTTGCTTTCTTGGTCTGCTGCTCGGCTAGGGTCTCCCTTCTATAGCATTCTTGTATTCCCTCTACTCTTACTGGTTCTCCAGTTTCATGGCTCTTACTTATACTTCTGTTTCTTGGTTTGTTCCCTTGTTTCTGATATAGCACATACTCTAGCAGTTTCCAGAAACAGTGCATAGGAAGGAAACTTTTTGAGACCTTGCCTGTCTGAAAAGGTATTTATTCTATCCTCACATCTAATCAATAATATTGGGTATTGAATTTTAGCTTGGAAATAATTTTCCCTGGAACTTTTGAAGAAGTTATTTTGTTGTTTTCTAACTTTGAGGGCCATTTTGATTCCTGAACCTCCTGTGAACTTTTCATTTGTGTGTTTTACTTTTTCAATGGAAGGTTTTAGGATTGTCCTCAAAATACCGAAATATCAAATGATGTGTTTTGGTGTGGATCTGTTTCATCCACTGAGCCCATTATTGGTGTCTCAAGGAATCAATTTCTTTCAGTTTGGGTCTGTTTTCTTGAATTAAGTTTTTGCTCATTCTTTCTGGAAATACTCTTATTCTAATGTTTGATGTCCTGGACTGATCTAAATTTATTTTTTCTCCTATTTTCTCATTATATTTTTGTTAAATTTTCTGGGGTATGTACTCAACTGTTTATTTGTCTTTCTACTGATCTTTGATCTCTGCTATAAGTTTAATTTTGCAAGAACCTGTTGTGTTGTTTTATGATTATTATGTATGTACTTTTTAAATAGCATCCTGTTCTTATTTCACAAATTCAGTATTATCTCTTTGAGGATATTAATGTTTTTTAAAAATGTATATTAAATTCTTTCTGCATTATTTCTGTTAGCTTTCTTTATATTTCTGTTTTGTTTCAGTCTTATGTTAGAAGCTTTCCTCAAATATCTGGTGATTCTTGATTGTCCATTTATATTCAAGAAAGATACACTGAAAAGTTTTATAGGTGGGGCTTGTTAACTTACTATAGGATAATTAGGCTAGACCTTTTCATTGGGGGACTTCTAACTGTAGTCTTTAGGATTTTTCTCTTTAGCTGGACAAATCCTCTGGAGAAGAAACTTCCAGCTCCTGGCTAGAGATAAGCCTAGTATTAAGCCAGTTTTCTGAGAACTGTTAGAGAAGAGACTGCAGGCTCAGTGTTCAGCTTGTAGGCTTTCACTTTATCCCTCATGTAACTTTGACTTAATTCCTATTTTGGTACAGAATACTTGCCCTGTACTCTGCCTGGTATTCCTCATCCAGAGCTCATTTGGTTCACCTTCTCCAAAGGAAAATTATCTCCACAACTTGGGTAGGGAGAATTGCCCAGATGAAAAGAGAGGTCTGTTTCTTATGCTTTCACAATTCTGTTTGCAGCTTCACTTTCAACACCACTTTGAATTACCTAGCTCTACTAATTCCATATTCTTTCTAGGGTTCTCTCGTACAAATCCAGTTGCAATTTTTATAGTTTTATTTTTGTCTCCTTTCTTGTTTTTATCCTTAATATTTTATGCTTTTGTCTTTTTCTTTTTTAAAAAATATCTTTACTGCTATTTTACAAATGTTTTGGAATGGAGCAATGGTAAATAAATGTGCTTAATCTCTAACTGGTGACCTTATTGGTCTCCTGCCCCTAGTCTTACCCCATTATGATTCACTTTCACAATACTTTCAAGGTGATCTTGATAAAATCACACTCCATTCTAGTCATCTCTTGATTAAAACCCTTCACTAGTTCCCATTGCCCAATGATAAATATGATTCTTTGCATAATACACAAAGTACTTTGTATAATCTAACCCCTCTCTGGTTCTCCAGCCTCATATCTCGAAGAATTAGTTATGGTTTTCTAAATGCCTGATATTCTTTCCTCTTCTGTATTTTCTCATGTTCAGTTTCATTTGCCTGGAGTACTCTACTGCATCATCATCTGCCTGGTAGCTGCTCCCTTGTCAAGATGGTTTATGAGGCCTTCCTTGACTTCCTTGGCTCATCATTATAATAGTTGTTTATCTCCTTCTTTGTATCCATGCTGTGTTCTACATAATATAGTGTTAGCATTTATCATATAATATTGCAGTTATTTATGTACATGTGTGTTTACTGGAATTTGAGCTTCTTGATAGAGTTAATATCTCAATTATTTTTGTATCTTCAGAATTTAGCAATACCTGGCATGAGATTGAGTTCTAATATATGGTTTCAATTTATTTGTTGCCTGATATTTACACAGCATACTGTATTTAGCTTTTGATGGAGAAATAGATACAAAGCTGACAGACATGTGTACATGAGCATCTTTCCATGTTATTAATCATTCTACATTTTAATGGCTGCTAAATATTGCATTATATGGATATACCATAGTTTGTTTAGTTAATAGCCAATTGTTAGATATTAGTCAATGTTTCAAACTTTTTGCTGTTTTAAATCATGCTGCAGTAAAAACCTAGCTGTAGGTAAATTTTAAGGTGTACATCCATGATTACTGTATATAAATAAAATTCTTAGAAGTTAAAATGCTATATCAGTAGTAATGTTTGTTTCAAAGCTCTTGATATATCCTTCCAGGTAGGCTGTACTAATTTATATTTTCACCAGAAATTCATTAGGGTGGACCTATTTTTCTGCACTCTTTCCAGTACCATTTCTGTAATCACTACCACCACCACCAAGACTACCACGACCACCACCACCATCATGATCATTCCTTGTCAAAATTTATAGGTGAAAATAATATTTTCCTGGTTTAATTTGCATTCCTCTGGTTACTAGTGAGGCTGAGTATTTTGAAAATGCTTATAAATAATTTGTATGTCATTTTATAAGTTGCCCATTTATGTCTAACCATTTTACTGTCAGGATCATTATTATTATTATTTTATACTTTAAGTTCTAGTTACACGTGCAGAATGTGCAGGTTTGTTACATAGGTATACATATGCCATGGTGGTTTGCTGCACCCATGACCCTGTCATCTACATTAGGTATTTCTCCTAATGCTATTCCTCCCCTACTCCCCCATCCTCCAACAGGCCCCGGTGTGTGATGTTCCCTCCCTGTGTCCATGTGTTCTCTTTGTTCAACTCCCACTTATGAGTGAGAACATGCGGTGTTTGGTTTTCTGTTCCTGTGTTAGTTTCCTGAGAATGATGGTTTTCAGCTTCATCTTTGTCCCTGGAAAGGACATGAGCTCATCTTTTTTTATGGCTGCATAATATTCCATGGTGTATATGTGCTACAGTTTCTTTATCCAGTCTATCATTGTTGGGCATTTGGGTTGGTTCCAAGTCTTTGCTATTGTGAATAGTGCCGCAATAAACATATGTGTGTATGTGTCTTTATAGTAGAATGATTTATAATCCTTTGGGTATATACCCACTAATGCAATTGCTAGGTCAAGTGGTATTTCTAGTTCTAGATCCTTGAGGAATCGCCACACTGTCTTTCACAAAGGTTGAACTAATTTACACTCCTACCAATAGTGTAAAAGTGTTCCTGTTTCTCCACATCCTCTCCAACAGCTGTTGTTTCCAGACATTTTAATGATTGCCATTCTAACTGGCATGAGATGGTATCTTATTGTGGTTTTTTCCTCTCACTGCCTCAATTTTTTTCTAGGACAAATGAGATATACACTATATAGCATTGTTTATGAAAGTACATTGTGTTCTTTGACAGTGAATTTAATCCTATCTAATAATCTCTATATGTATAACTTAAAAATTTTTTAAGCATTAATTATAGTTTCTAGAAATCTGTATTTGGGTTTAATGACTAAATCTCTTTTTATAATCTTTTTTGAATCTTCACCTAAAGTGTTTGCAAAAGGCTTAGTTGAAGAAACATCTGTCTCCAAAACAGAATGAGACTATCTGGAAGCAGTTTCACCAAAATCTTTGAAAATAATAAATAATTGTTTAAAAAACTTTTTTAATACACAAATATACCACCTTATCCAATAGCCATTTAGTTAGGCCTATAAAGTTGTACAGACATCAAACAATCCAGTATTAGAACACTTTTGTTGCTGCCAAAATTTTCTCTTGGCCATTTGCAGTTATTCCTCATTTCTGTCCCAAACCCCATGCAACCACTAATCTACTTTCTGTCTTTATAGATTTGTCCTTTCTGGAGAGTTTGTATAGGTTGAATCATATTATATGTCGCCTTTTGTGTCTGGTTTCTTTCATTTCAATATTTTCAAGGTTCATCTATGTTGTAACGTGTATCAGTACTTTATACCTTTTTATTGCTGTGTATCATTTCATTGTACAGTCATACCATATTTTGTTTATCCCTTCATCAGTTTATGGACATTGTTTGTTTTTTGTTTTGTGTTTTTGTTTTTGTTTTTTGATACGGAGTTTCACTCATGTCGCCCAGGCTGGAGTGCAGTGGCACAATCTCGGCTCACTGAAACCTCTACCTCCCAGGTTTAAGTGATTCTCCTGCCTCAGTCTCCTGAGCAGCTGGGATTATAGGTGCCTGCCACCACACCCCTCTAATTTTTGTATTTTTATTAGATACAGGATTTCACAATGTTGGCCAGGCTGGTATTGAACTCCTGACCTCAGGTGATTCTCTTGCTTCAGCCTCCCAAAGTGCTGGGATTAAACGCATGAGCCGTTATGTCTAGCCTCTTGTTGTTTTTTAAAATATAGTTTTAGTGCTGATATTTAAGTTGACAATCCATCTTGAGTTGATTTTTGTGTATAGTTAGAGGTGGGGGTTTGATTTCATTTGGATGTAGATATCCAGTTGTCCCAGAACCATTTGTTGAAAAAGATTATGATTTTACCATTGAATTGCCTTGGTACCTTATAAAACTTTATTTCTGGACTTTGCTTCTGTTTCATTGATTTCTATGGTTGTTATATGCCAATATCATGCTATCTCGATTACTTGATTAAGTTTTAAAATTGGATAGTGTTAGGTCCTACAGTTTGTTCTTATTTTTCAAGATTGTTTTTTTCTGGATCCTTTGCCTCTCCATATACATTTAAAGTAAGCTTGTCTATTTCTATAAAAAGAGCCTGCTAGAATTTTCATAGCGATTACATTGAATCTGTAGATCAATTTGTGGAGAATTGCCATCTTAACAATAGTGAGTCTTTTAATCCATGAACATGGAATATATTTTCAGTTATTTAGATATTCATTTGTTTTTCTTAGCAATGTTTTTTGTTGTCAGTGTACAGGTCTTATACATCATTTGTTAAGTTTATTCCTAAGTTTTATAATTCTTTTTGATACTATTGTAAGTGAAATAGTTTTCTTATTTTCATATTGTTTAGTACAATTATTTTTTAATGTCAAATGTGTATAGCATATTTAATATGCTGGCAGGAACCAGTCAGTCACTGATGCTTGTCATGGGACCAAAATTCTGGACATTAAGTACCTTTGTGCGGTTTTTGCCCTTGAAGAATGAAAGTCCTAAAAAATTTAAAGTATGTTAATACAGAAATAGTCCTGGAAATTCAATTAGAAGACATGATAAAACGTTTATAGTAAGGCTCTTAATAATGCTGACTTGTATTTCTTGACAGTTTATTGATGTTTAAAATTGTTATGAATGTACCCTTTTGCATTTAATATGTATCAATCAGCAAATTACTAGAATGTTCTTATGTTGACGCCTCTGATCTCAACTTAATGGTTTGTTGCAGTGTTCATCTGTGCTTCCGTCATATAAAAAACTGTTATTTAGGGGAAAAAAATTGTACCCCGCAGTTAGTTATTACAACAAAAAGGAGATATATTTTGCCAGGCTCAAAATATACTGTTTTTCTGGCCTTTTATAGACAGCCAGCATTGAAATCACTATCCTTAAAGTGTGATCTTGCAGAATGTCTTTATAAGACAGAATGATGTATTATACTTTAAAAACTGGATAACATTAGGGTTTTTCTAAATGGCTGAAGAAAATTAATGTATATTACGGCTGGCCTTTGAACAATGGAGGGTTTAGGGGTGCTAATCCCCACAGAGTAAAAAAACAAATATAAAGTTTCACTCCCCAAAACTTAATCACTAATAGCCTACTGTTGATGGAAGCCTTACCACCAACATAGTCTATTAACACATATTTTGTATATTATATGTATTATTATATACTACATTCTTAAAATAAAGTAGGTTAGAGAAAAGAAAATATTATTAAAATCATAAGGAAAAGAAGAAACATTTACCATTTATTAAGTGGAATTAGATCATCATAAAGGTGTTCATCCTTGTTGTCTTCATGTTTAACAGGCTGAGGAGGAAGAGGAGAGGGTGATCTTGTCTCAAGTGTGGCAGAAGTAGAAGAAAATTCATGTATAGTGGACCTGGGCAGTTCAAAACTATGTTGTCCAAGAGTCAACTGTATATTGTTTAAAATTTTTAGTATTTCTCTCGTAATTTTTTTTTCTTCTTGGGCACCAGTTATGGCTTATTCACTAGTAACCATTAATGGACACTAAAACAAATGACCAAGGTTATTTGTTCATGTTAATAGAAAAACTCAGAGTATCATGCTTACTTCAACAGCTTAGTTTTACTAATAGAAAGTTACTGTTTCACGTGGTAAAATTAATGGCGTTTTGTGGTACTCTGCCCCTGAGAAAATTTAAGAACCACCAAGTTATATAAATCATTATTAGAAAGTAACTGAAATGTAAATATATTCAGTGCACTCATTTGCTTATAGGTAACTAAGACCCACCCAAACCTGTACTCTCAATTTAATAACTACCCTATATGTCACTTTGAGGGTGTAATGAGTAAAAATCAGTTAACACCTCACTCTAACAAAACATAAATGTCAACTAGACAGTTATTTGCCTGAAAGCTAGGGAGAGCAGAAAAGAACACTCTTGTCAATTGTTTTTACAGTTTCCAAAGAGAGAGACGAGAGTTTTTTTCTTACGTGTTTTCTAAAACTTAAAGCTATTGAAATTGGTATGTAAAGTTTTATTAATCATATGTTGAAAGGAATACATAAGTTATGTTCATGGGATATTTTGTCTTTAGATTAATGATTGTGTGACTTTTCCTCCTATAGGCATCCTGCGAAGGAAGGTAGAAGAGGTAACACGGGTTTTTGAGGATTATCGTCACAAGGCCCATGCATACCATGTCAACACTGCTTTTTATTGAATGACCATATCTTCAGCATGCCTTTTTAATATTTCATCTTGATCGCAATGAATTGTACATTCTTTTTTCATTTAAATCTTATACTGTTGATTATCATACCTTAGTTTTCTTTTTAGTATTAGAAAATCAAAATTATACTAGCCTCTTTGTCCAGACAGCAACCTATTAGATGTTGACCCTGTATGTGTAATTTATGTCTTAGTCTCCTAGGTTCTATATCCTGGCATCAGCACACATCATCCTTCTCACTCCAATTGAACCATAGGTTGATGTTTGCCAAAAGTACATGCCAACCTATATAGTGCTGGATACTGTAAAGTCTCTTCTCCTCAAAGGAACCTACTGTCTAGTTTGAGATATAATTAATGCTTGTCTGTATAGAAACAATATAGATAATATAAAGAAGTACAGTATGAATTATAGAGAGTGTGTTATAGAGATTCAGAGCAGAGAAGAAAAGTTAAGAGTAGGTTATTGTTAAAAGGTTAAGGAAAGGTAAGTTTTAGGGAGTTCAGTTATTTTTAATGTATGAATATACTGATATTTTATTTGGTTTTAGCATATGATTTATAGTTGTTGGTTTCTGTGTATTTGTTTGCTTTTCTTTTCTTTTTTCTTTTTTTTTTTTTTTTTTTTAATACTAAGCCTCGTTAAAAGTTTTTAAAAAGTCTGGTCTCCTGTATTTCATTTTTAACATGATTCGTAAAAAAAGGTAATGTTGTAAAAAATTAAACGTAATACTGAAATTAAATATTAAAAT
>CAUYLG010027686.1:0-10560 GCA_963573385.1 Cacajao melanocephalus | reverse complement strand
ATACATAAATTTTGTAAAGGACATTTTCTTGTGATTTTTAACTATTTTTAAACATTGTATATTTCTATGTTATAAAATGCACTTTGTAGGAAAAAAAAAAAAAAAAAAAAAAAAAGAAGAGAAATCAAGAGCCCTGGAGATGTTAGGATGAACTCTAGAGGTGCTAAGATGGGTTATTTGAAAAAACAAAAAGTAAAGTTAGATTCCCTTCCTTTGCAGGGAAGAATCAAGACCTTTCCTTTCTTGCTGTTCAGAGTGAGGGCTGATAAGGGAAATTATTTCCTGGCGCCACTGGCTACTGCCCTGGGAAGGAAATCCGCTGGGTTGGTGGGAGGGAGGAAGGCAGGACCACGCACTAACTCTCCCTCCACCGCATCTCCTCCCCAGACCCCTCACCCCACCCCTTCCCCCGCCCCACCCTCCAAGAAAGGAGGAAGGTAGGGTAGGTGGCCACTTCCCTCGTCCTGCTCCAATGGTGTGTCAGTGACAAGGAGCTGTGAAAAGAAAAGGAATCCCAAGGGCCCCTTGGAGAGAAGGGAGATCTTGAACCTGGCAGGCAGAGGTTGCAGTGAGCCAAGGGGCTTTGGGAAGCAAGGTGAGTACTGGGAAGGCTGGAGACTCCCAGTAGATAGTGTACAGGGCTGCATTTGGCTGCAATCCTATAAAGTACATTCTTCTCTAAGGTTGGATACAAGCATTTAGAAGACTGGCCATTAAAAAGAAAACAGTATTAATAATATTAATAATCATGAGTGTCAGTAGTTTTTCTGGAATCCTTTCCAAAGTTGCCTAATGCCCAGAGAAGGAAAATAACAGTGTTTAGGAGACATAAATTACAGGATTAGTGTAAGTAGCTATTGAGATGATGAGCCAAGGCTTGTAAATTGGTTTTGTTTTGGTTTTCCTAATTAGATGTTTGCGCTATGTGTGTGTGTGTGTGTGTGTGTGTGTGTGCGCGCGTGCGCACACGCTCACATGTGGTTAATTTGATGACTTTTTTGCCTCTGGCTCTTCCTGATTTAAAAAAACCACTTAAAATGGTAGGAAGTGGCACACACCCTTGATGGATCTGTGTTTACATTAAAGAATTGGCTTAGTAAATTGAACTGGGACAAGGAAACTGTTAAGGCCTGTATTTTTGCCTTTATTTAATATTTCATGTATCCAACCAACTGTTATTGATTGCCTATTTTGAACCAAGCCACGTGCTAGGATACAAAGGTTAACAAACACATTCCCTCCCCTCATGGAAATCATTCATGGTCTAGTGAAATACAGAGACAGAAAAGAAATAGAAAAGTAAATCAATAAAATGCATTGTGGAAAAAATTGTGGTCATAGTGTGTACTATAAGCATATGAGGCTGCCTTTCTACATAAGACTGCTTTTTAAATTATAAAAGGCAGTATACAGGCCGGGCATGGTGGCTCATACCTGTAATTCCAGCACTTTGGGAGGCTGAGGCAGGTGGATCACCTGAGGCCAGGAATTCTAGACCAGCCTGGCCAATGTGGTGAAACCCCATCTCTACTAAAAATACACATACAAAAAATTAGCCAGGCATGGTGGTGGGTGCCTCATCCCAAGTACTCAGGAGGCTGAAGCAGGAGAATCACTTAAACCTGGGAGGCAGAGGTTACAGTGAGCTGAGATCGTGCCTTTGCACTCCAGCCCTGGCAACAAATGCAAAACTGCGTCTAAAAAAAAAATGGCAGTACATAGTACAAACTGCTTGGGGTTTTGTTGCTGTTTTTGTTTTACTATACCATATACCTTGGAGATCATTCCCCCTAGTAGCTGAACATTTTAAACAGATCCTCTGGCTACAAGCAGTGAGTAGGATAAACTGGGAGAGCAGCAAGTGAGTTAGAGAGTTAGGGAGGGAGGGTGCTGTCAGAGTGTTACCTGAAAGGGGTCCCAATCCACACTCCAAGAGAGGGTTCCTGGATCTCGACAAGAAAGAATTCAGAAGCCCAGGCGTGGTGACTCACGCCTATAATCCCAGCACTTTGGGAGGCCAAGGCAGGTAGATCACCTGAGGTCAGGAAAAATACAAAAATTAGCTGGGCATAGTGGCACATGCCTGTAATCCCAGCTACTCGGGAGGCGGAGGCAGGAGAATCACTTGAACCGGGGAGGCGGGGGTTGCAGTGAGCTAAGATCACGCCATTGTACTCCAGCCTGGGCAACAGGAGCCAAACTCCATCTAAAAACAAAAAAGAGAGAGAGAAAGAATTCAGGACGAGCCCATACAGTAAAGTGAAAGTAGAGAAATAAAAGAATGGCTACTCTATAGACAGAACAGCCCTGAGGGCTGCCGGTTGCCCATTGTTATGGTTATTTCTTGATATGTTAAACAAGGGGTGGATTATTCATGCCTCCTCTTTTTAGACCCTGTAGGGTAACTTTCTGACTGTTGCCATGGCATTTGTAAACTGTCATGGTGCTGGTGAGAGTGTAGCAGTGAGGATGACCAGAGGTCCCTCTTGTGGCCATCTTAGTTTTGGTGGATTTTGGCTGGCTCCTTTACTGTAAGCTGTTTTATCAGCAAGGTCTTCATGACCTATATTATGTGCCCACCTCCTGTCTCATCCTGTGACTTAGAATGCCTTCCTTAACTGTCTGGGAATGCAGCCCAGTAGGTTTCAACCTTATTTTACCCAGCTCCTATTTAAGATGAAGTTGCTCTGGTTCACACGCCTCTGGCAAGAGCATCCTCATGCCTTGTGCCTGGTTGAGAAAGGGAGACCTCTAGGCTGCTGCCGGATCTAGTGGAGATTCACTGACTCTTTCAAATTCCTCTACAGTTTTTCTAATGGAAAAGAAAGGTGGTGTTACTGCTGCTGGGGTGCAACCTGGAAGTTATTTTATTTATGCCACAGATATGGTGGGCTAAGCACTGTGCCAGTATTCAATAAGTTACTTTGGAGTCTCCTTAAATTATTGTGACAAGTACAGTGGATTGTAAGGCTTAAATCTATGTGTGTAAGTCCATAGGAGGGTGTGAAGCAGCTATATTTCTGTTATGTAGCTATTAGGAAAAAGGATGTTAGGGCCTTAAAAATTGCCATTGTTAACGTTTTCCAACTTGTGTTCAACTCTAAGATTTTACAATTGTATTTTTCCAGTTTAAAACAACTTTGGTATTGGTACTCTAAATACATAAATACCGTTGATCAGGAAGAGAAGGTAACGTTTAGGGAGAGGACATCTCTTAGCTTTGTATTTAAAATTTTTTTTACGAATATGATTCATGGGCTGGGCATGGGAGCTCACACTTGTAATCCCAACACTTTGGGAGGCCAATGCAGGCAGCTCATTTGAGGCCAGGAGTTCAAGAGCAGTCTGGCCAACATGGTGAAACCCCGTCTCTACTAAACATACAAAAATTAGCTAGGTATGGTAACACACACCTGTAATCCCAGCTACTTGGGAGGCTGAGGCAGGGGAATCACTTGAACCCGGGAGGCGGAGGTTGCAGTGAGCCGAGATTATGCCACCACACTCCAGCATGGACAACAGAACCAGACTTCATCTCAAAAGCAAAGCAAAGCAAAACAAAACGTGATTCATAATGCTGGATTTGTAACTATAGTACTTATCTAGCAAAAACTTTTTCTTTCTTTTTTTGGCTTTGACCAATTGAAACTGCAAAGCTTACCGGTAGAGTGGTGTACTGGTCAGTTGCCATGATATAAATATTCTTCCCATGGCTGGTAGAGTGACGAACTTGTTCTGGTTTGCCAGGGACTTTCCCAGTTTTAGCCCTGAAAGTCCTGAATCCCAGGAAAGTCCTCATTCCCTAGGAAATAGGTTGATTGGTCACCCTAATGGGTGAGAGAGCTAGAGAGAGAGAGAAATGTATTATCTCACAGTTCTGGAGGGCAGAAATAGAAAATTAAGGAATGAGCAGGACTCTGCTCTTTTGATGGCTCTAGATAATCTGTTGCCTGTCTTGCCTTAGCTTCTGGTTTCACGGATCATCTTTGATCTTTGGCGTTCCTTAGCTTGCAACTGTATAACTCCAATCTCTACCTCTATCATCCCATGGTATTCTTCTTTCTTTTTCTTTTTCTTTTTGAGACAGAGTTTCCCTCTGTCGCCCAGGCTGAAGTGCAATGGCGTGATCTCTGTTAACCGCCACCTCCGCCTCCCGGGTTCAAGAGATTCTCCTGCCTCAGCTTCCCGTGTAGCTGGGATTACAGGCATGTGCCACCACACCC
The DNA here is from genome assembly GCA_963573385.1 of Cacajao melanocephalus. Taxonomy (NCBI): domain Eukaryota; kingdom Metazoa; phylum Chordata; class Mammalia; order Primates; family Pitheciidae; genus Cacajao; species Cacajao melanocephalus. The sequence goes on along the minus strand of CAUYLG010027686.1, from coordinate 6,337 downwards.
AGCTAATATTTTTTGTATTTTTAGTAGAGACGGGGTTTCTCCATGTTGATCATGCTGGTCTTGAACTCCCTGTATAAGGTGATCTGCCCTCTTTGGCCTCCCAAAGTGCTGGGATTACAGGCGTGAGCCATGGTGCCCAGCCAACCTCATTGTCTTAATTTAACTAAAACATTTGCAACAACCTTATTTCCAAATGAGGTTACATTCTGAGGTACTGGAGGTTAGTACTTCAACATATTTTTTTTTTCTTTTTGAGGTAGAGTTTGACTCTTGTTGCCGAGGCTGGAGTGCAATGGTGTGATCTTGGCTCACTGCAACCTCTACCTCCCAAGTTCAAGCAATTCTCCTGCCTCAGCCTCCAAGTAGCTGGGATTACAGGCATGTGCCACCACGCTGGCTAATTTTTTTGTATTTTTAGTAGAGATGGGGTTTCTCCATGTTGGCCAGGCTGGTCTTGAAGTCCTGACCTCAGGTGATCCACCTGCTTCTGCCTCCCAGAGTGCTGGGATTACAGGCGTGAGCCACCATGCCTGGCCTTAATTCTTTTACCACATAATTTGTAATTGAAGCACTATGTAAACAAATAATAAATAAACAAGCTGTTGCCAGCTGTAGCATCAACTAACTCAAATTAAAAAGTGCTTTATAGAATTATTTCTGAGTGGTGAAAATTGGAGTAAATTTTTATTTTCTTTACTTCTATTTTCCTGTATTGCTTGTTTTGTTTTTGTTTTTTGTTTTAAGGATCATAGCATTTTTACATTTTGACAATTAATGATGGATCTAGATTTGCAGAGAAATGAAGAGAATGAGGTTATTCCATTTGCACTGGGAGAATGATCACTGGGAGCTGAGAAGTAGGATTGGACACAATGGCACATGTGCAAAGACAAGATGGGGCCCAGCCAGGAAGCGGCAGTGAGGCCAGGCATGAGCAGGAGAAAGGAAGCTCTCAGAGGGAACAGAGATTCTCCACTCCGTCATCCTCACATGTGTCCCACTTGTTTCTGAGAACAAAAGAATTCTGTGGTCAAGTAAATCTTGGACAACATTTCCTCTTGGTAATTTACAATGCACCCATCTTCATTTTATTTTATTTTCATTTTTAATTTTATAGAGATGAAGTCTCACTATGTTGCCCAGGCTGGGCTTGAACTATTGGCTTCAAGCAATCCTCCTGCCTCAGCCTCCCAAAGTGCTGGGGTTACAGGTGTGAGCCACTGTGCCCGGCCTATAATGCACATATCTGAGAAATCCTGCAGTACAGAAACCTGTGCAGCCCAAGATTTCCCAGGCTAATCTGGATTCAGAACCTATTACATCTATTTAGAGTTGGTGTTTTACTCTGGTCTAGTCCAACACCCCCATTTTATAGATACGAAAATGGAGGCAGCCCAGGCATGGTGGCTCACATCTGTAATCCCAGCACTTTGGGAGGCCAAGGTGGTTGGTTTATGACGTCAAGAGTTCAAGACCAGCCTGGCCTACATGGCAAAATCCCATCTCTACTAAAAATACAAAAAATTAACCGGGTATGGTGGCGTGCGCCTGTAATCCCAGCTACTTGGAATACTGAGAAAGGAGAATTGCTTGAACCCAGGAGGTAGAGGTCGCAGTAAGCTGTGATCAAGCCACTGCCATCCAGCCTGGGTGACAGAGCAAGACTCCATCTCAAAAAAAAAAAAAAAAAAAAAAAAGAAGAAGAAGAAAATGGAGGCAGAGATGTCACATAACCAGTTTGAGTTGAGGCAGAGCTGTGATGAAAACCCAGGCCTCCTGGACTCCTGGTCATTGATTTGACACCATACCTTTGTTTCCTGCAGTTCTTCCTGCTCAGGGTTGGCATGGATCTGCTGGGAGCATTGAGGAAGAGAAAGATAGGACATCCCCTTAGGATTTAGAGAAGTAGGCTTCAAGCTGCAGTAGGAGCAATAGAAGTAATTTTTGGGGAATAGTTGGGGGTTTTTTGGTAGCTATGATAACTCTCAAGTAACTGAAACAAATTTTTATTCTCTTGGTTACTCCTTTATAATGCAAACTTGGCAGAGTTTTGGGCAGGAGAAATAGCAGTTTGTACATTGAGTCTCTCTTTTTTTTTTACCTTTTCGTTTTTGAGACAGTCTCACTCAGTTGCTTAGGCTGGAGTGCAGTGGTGTATCTCAGTTCACTGCGATCTCCACCTCTTGGGGTCAAGGGATTCACAGGCTTCAGCATCCTGAGTAGCTGGCCTGGTGGTGCATGCCTGTAGTCCCAGCTAGTCAGGAGGCTGAGACAGGAGACTCTCTTGAACCCAAAAGGTGGAGGTTGTAGTGAGCCTAGATCACCCCACTGCACTCCAGCCTGGGCAACAGAGCAAGACTCCATCTAAAAAAACAAAACAAAACAAAACAAAACAAAAACCTTCAGGTGTTCTGAATTAGACATCTTGCACCTAATTCCTGTTCAGTTGAAGACCCAAATCATGATCTCTGACTTACCTGGATATTTGAAAGACGAATTTGCTGTGGTGATACCATAGTAGAGTCACAAAATCAAGCCCTACCCTGCCACAGCCACCTAAAGGAAATTAGGTAATATGCAAAAGAAATTGACCATATTGTTGTCTTTTTTAGTGACTCTCCTAATTTTCTTTCTCTGAAAACTTGCAGAGAAACTTGAGTATGTTTGCCTTAGGTGGATGCTTGTTTTTTTATTGATATGAAAAGCAGTAAGAGGAAATGGATTTTTTTTGGCCTGTTAAGGAGGGGCAGCCACTGTAAACACAGTTCAGTGCAAATTCACAGTGTTAGAATGTTGAGGTGTGTATAATGATTTTGCAAAATTTTCTGCAAGGCTGATACAATGTGCAGTTAGGGCTAGGATTAGATATATCGTCATGTATGTTTGGGCAGGAAATGCAGAGACTCTAAGGTGCTACAACTGCATTTTTTTTTTTTTTGGTTTTTTTTTGAGACTGAGTCTTGCTCTGTCGCCAAGGCTGGAGTGCAGTGGTGCAATCTCGGCTCACGGCAACCTCCACCTCCCGGATTCAAGTGATTCTCCTGCCTTAGCCTCCTGAGTAGCTGGGATTACAGGAATGTGTCACCATGCCTGGCTAATTTTTGTATTTTTATAGAGATGGGGTTTCACCATGTTAGCCAGGATGTTCTCAAACTCCTGACCCCAAATGATCCATCTGCCTCGGCCTCCCAAAGGGCTGGGATTACAGGCGTGAGCCACCGAACCCAGCAACAACTGCAATTTGACATGCTGGATAGTTCACTCTGGTTACTGTTCATCAACCTGCGGTTTAAGTTTACAGTTCCACAGCTCTTTATTGGAAACTCTTGGGCTATGTGTAATGGAATTTAGAACTTTTTCAGAAATACGTTGCATTTACTGTATGTTATGACATAATACCTCCAAGAAAGACTTGGAGTGACATCCTATGAACAAACACATCAATGTATCCCAGTGAAATGTATGACTACACTAAGTAAAAGAAATAAGAATCATAAACAGACTTACATTATTTCGGGTCAGATTTTGCTGCCAAATTAGTTTGGGCATCAAATTTTGGTTTCAGAGAAAAAACTGAAATTTTAGAATTGTGTTATGGGATTGTGGACCCATGTAACCCTCCTACCCATAATTCTTAAAAGCAAGCAATTGCATGAACCAGTCTCATGAGTAGCTGTGATTCTAGGAATCAAGAATCTCGATCTGGGCGGGAACGAATTGCCGACATGCCCCTGGCATAGCAGAGATCTTTTGACTACATGTTACATACCTGAGTAACAGTTATCAGTAATTGATGAAGATGATGATGTGCTCTTAATGTCCACATTTGATTTCTAGTCATTTTGCTTCTGAGTCTTGGCTACCTGAGGAAAGAAGTCTCCAATAGGTGAATACAGCAATATAGAGAACACTTTCTTCCGCCTAGGTATGATGGCTCACACCCGTAATTCCAGGACTTTGGGAGGCCAAGGTGGGTGGTACACTTGAGGTTGAAAGTTCGAGACCAGCCTGGCCAACATGGCAAAACCGTGTCTCTACTAAAAATACAAAAATTAGCTGGACATGGTGGCAGACACCTATAATCCCAGCTACAGCTACTCGATAGGCTGAGGCTTGAGAATTGCTTGAACTCGGGAGGTGGAGGTTGCAGTGAGCTGAATCGTGCCTCTACACTCCAGCTGAGCAACACAGCGAGGCTCTGTCTCAAAAAAAAAAAAGACAGAAAGAGAAAACTTTCTTTCTGTTTCATAGGCCAGTTCTCTCTGGCATGTGAATTCAACGTCACATCCTTCCACACACAGTGAATGCGTCTATAATAAAAGGTCATTAGCTGGGAGTTTTTGGGGTATATCAGTGGGGCCTGAAAACACCAGGTAGGAGCTAACACATCTTTGCTGGTTACTTTCTCTGGCTGTCCAGCAGACATAAACTCTATGAATCATATTCAGGGGGCAGCTGCAGGCAACAGACAACCAATATCTCCCAAGTGAGTTTGAAAGGATCTTGTTACCCAGCATCCTAAGGGGGCTGTAGCCTTGGGAACCACAGGCAGGAATAATTAATTCAGCTTCTCGGTTAGTGACTCTTGAGTTCAAGATGGAATTTATTTGCAGGCATGGCTTCTTCTTCTTTTTTTTTTTTAGTTGATTAAAAAATTTTATTTATAATTGGTAACTAACAAAAGATTGATAAGTACTGTGACAGGGTGGGGGCTGAACAAAAATGAACTGGAAGATACATAGCAACAGAAAAATCACATTAGGAAATGCTTTCTTCAATAGAGAAAACATGAAATTTGGTTAAGGTTTAATTAGATAAATACTAACATTTTGACTTTTAAGTCATACTAGTGTGACATCTGTATTTTTGCCAGTATAAACCTTCAGTGGAACAAATTACCTGTGGTAATCATGGAATCTCCCTGGCACCTTTCAGTTGAAAAACTGTACAACAAATAGCATATAGCTGTTTTTCTTGAACACTTATTACTTGGGTATTATATACTTGGTAGGAGAAATTGTTCCTCTACTTATATTATTGGTTCTGTAGTGAGACTAATATTAAAAATTGTAGAAAAAAATAGCTGAGTGTGGTGATATACACCTATAGTTCCATCTACTTGGGAGTTTGAGGTTGCTTGAGCCCAGGCGTTTGAGAACCACCTGGGCAGCATAACAAGACTGCATCTTATTTATTTTTATTATGCTGAGTTCTTGGATACATATGCAGAATGTGCAGGTATGTTCCATGGTGGTTTGCTGCACCCATCCCCATCATCTATATTAGGTATTTCTCCTGTTACCCTACCTAATCCCTCAATCCCCTGCTATCCCTCCCTTACCCCCCTCTCCTCCCAACAGGGCCCTGTGTGTGATGTTCCCCTCCCTGTGTTATTGTTCAACACTCACTTATGAGTGAGAACAGGCAGTGTTTGGCTTTCTGTTCTTGTGTCAGTTTTCTGAGAATGATGGTTTCTGGTTTCATCCATGTCCCTGCAAAGGACATAAACTTATCCTTTTTTACAGCTGCATAGTATTCCATGGTGTGTATGTGCCACATTTTCTTCACACAGTCTTTAATTGATGGGCATTTGGGTTGGTTCCAAGTCTTTGCTATTGTAAACAGGGCCTCAATGAACATACACGTGCATGTGTCTTTATAATAGAATGAATTATAATCCTTTGAGTATATACCCAGTAATGGGATAACTGGGTCAAATGGTATTTCTAGGTCTATATCCTTGAGGAATTGCCACACTGTCTTCCACAGTGGCTGGACTTACACTCCTGCCAACAGTGTAAATGCCTTCCTATTTGTCCACATCCTTTCCAGCATCTGTTGTCTCCTGATTTTTTAATGATCGTCATTCTAACTGGCATGACATGGTATCTCAATGTGATTTTGATTTGCATTTCTCTAATGACCAGTGACGAGCTTTTTTTCATGTTTGCTGGCTGCATAAATGTCTTCTTTTGAGAAGCGGCTGTTCATATCCTTTGCCCACTTTTTGATGGGCTTGTATTTTCTTGTAAATTTGTTTAATGTTTTTCTAGATTCTGGATATTAACCCTTCGTCAGATGGGTAGATTGCAAAAATTTTTCCCCATTCTGTTGGTTGCCAGTTCACTCTAATGATTGTTTCTTTTGCTGTGCAGAAGCTCTTAAGTTTAATTACATCCCACTTGTCTATTTTGGCTTTTGTTGCCATTGCTTTTGGTGTTTTAGTCATGAAGTCCTTGCCTATGCCTATGTCCTGAATGGTATTGCCTAGGTTTTCTTCTAGGGTTTTTATGGTGTTAGGTCTTATGTTTAAATATTTAATCCATCTGGAGTTAAT
>CAUYLG010027685.1:0-29655 GCA_963573385.1 Cacajao melanocephalus | reverse complement strand
AGTCTGATGGGCTTCCCTTTGTGGGTAACCTGACCTTTCTCTCTGGCTGCCCTTAGCATTTTCTCCTTCATTTCAACCCTGGTGAATCTGACGATTATGTGCCTTGGGGTTGCTCTTCTTGAGGAATATCTTTGTGGTGTTTTCTCTATTTCCTGGACTTGAATATTGGCCTGCCTTGCTAGGTTGGGGAAGTTTTCCTGTATAATATCCTGAAGAGTATTTTCCAGCTTGGATTTATTCTCTTCATCATATTCAGGTATACCTATCAAACGTAGATTAGGTCTTTTCACATAGTCCCATATTTCTTAGAGACTTCGTTCATTCCTTGTTACCCTTTTTTCTCTAATCTTGCCTTCTCGTTTTATTTCATTGAGTTTATTGTCGACCTCTGAGATCCTTTCTTCTGCTTGGTCAATTCGGCTGTTGAAACTTGTGCATGCTTCGCGAAGTTCTCGTGTTGTGTTTTTCAGCTCCATCAATTCATTTATATTCCTAAGTTATCCATTCTCGTTAGCATTTTGTTAAATCTTCTTTCAATAGTCTTAGTTTCTTTGCATTGGGTTAGTACATGTTCTTTTAGCTCACAGAAGATTCTTTTATCCACCTTCTGAAGCTTGATTCTGTCAGTTCATCACACTCATTCTCCAACAGGCCTTTTTCTCTTGCAGATAAGGAGTGCGATCCCCTGTAGGAGGAGAGGCATTCTGATTTCGGGTGTTCTCAGCCTTTTTTTGCACTGGTTTCTTCCCATTTTTGTGGATTAATCTACCTGTCGTCTTTGTAATTGCCAACTTTCAGATTGGGTATGAATGGACGTCCGGCTTGTTGGTGATGAAGTTTTTTCTGTTTCTTAGTTTTCCTTTGGCAGACGCCCCTTCCCCACAGAGCTAGGCCTTCCTGGGTTCAGTGTGCTTACTGTGAAACTCTCAGTCCTCTGTGCTTCCAGTTACTGTTCTTCTTGTGGGGATGGGACCAGCCGAGTCCGACTCAAAGGGTACCCAGTCCCGTATACTCCATACTGAGAAGTGCCACACCATGCCGGGGGCTCTGGCAAAACAGCCGTGCCAGCTAAAAGAGTCACGCTGGCAACCCGTGTGGCTCCTCCCCTGGGTAGCACCCACTGTGGGCAACAGAAATTCATCTGAAATTGCAGTGTCCACTTGCTCTCTGCACTTTCACTGGGAGCTACAATCCTGAGCTGTTGCTAATTGGCCATCTTGGATCTCTCTCTGCCTGGTGATGACGTTTTTTCTGTTTCTTAGTTTTCCTTCTGCAGACGCCCCTTCCCCACAGAGCTGGACCTTCTCGGTTTGGCTGTGCTTGCTATGAATCTCTCAGTCTTCAGTGTTTCCAATTGCTGTTCTCCTTGTGGGAATGGGACCAGCCGAGCCTGACTCAAAGGGCACCCCATCCTGTATACTCCGCACTGAGAAGCGAGGTGCCAGGGTGCCGGCAAAACAGCTGCACCGGCCAAAAAAGTCACGCTGGTGACCTGTGTGGCTCCTCCGCTGAGAATCTTCCAGTCTGTGGGCAACAAAAATTCATCTGAAGGTGCGGCGTCCACTTGCTCTCTGTGCTTTCACTGGGAGCTACAATCCTGAGCTGCTGCTAATCTTCTATCTTGGATCTCTCCCCATTCTGTTTTTCATAATGATTACATTTATTTTTATTCCTGCTGACAGTATACAAGGATTCCATTTTCTCCACATCCATATCAACACTTGTTATCTTTCAACATTCTGTTACTAGTCATTTAATAATTGTGATGTGACATCTCATTGTGGTTTTAATTTGCATTTATCTAAGGATTCGTGATATTGAGAACCTTCTTATATAACTGTTGGCCTTTTTAATGTCTTCTTTGGAAAAATGTCTATTCAGTATCTTTGCAGTTTTCATTAGGCTATTTGTTATCTGTTTTGCTTCCTATTGGTTAAATTTTCTTACATATTTTGGATCTTAAGCCCTTATCAGATATACAAATTATAAATAGTTTCTCCCAAACCATAGGCTTCCTATTTCTTGTAATTGCTGTTTCTTTTGTTGTGTGGATTCTTTTGAGTTTGATAGTTCCACTTCTTTCTTTTTCTTTTGTTGCCTGAGCTTTTGATATTAAGAAAAAAATATTGCCAGGGCCAAAATCAAGAAGCTATATACCTATGTTTACTTCTAGCAGTTTTCCAGTTTTATGTTTTACATTTCAGTCTTTATTTTGAGATGATTTTTGTGTATTGGATAAGAATCTAGTTTCTTTTAGATATAGATATCCAGTTTTCCCAAAACCATTTATTGAAGGGACTATTCTTTCCTCATTGTGCCTCCTTAGTGGGTGTATTAGTCTGTTTTCACACTGCTATGAAGAACTTCCCTGAGATAGGTAATTAATAAAGAAAAGAGGTTCAATTGCCTCAAAGTTCCACATGGTCAAGGAGGCCTCAGAAAACTTACAATCATGACAAAAAGGGAAGCAGGCACCTTCTTCAGAAGGCAGCATGAGAAAGAAGAGAAGGCTAAGGGGGGAAAGCACCTCATAAAACCTCAGATATCATAAGATGTCACTCAGTATCATGATAACACCATGGGGAAAACAGACTCCATGATCCAATCATCTCCTTCCTTCTACAGGGAGGGATTACAGGTTACTCCCTGGACACATGGGGATTATACATTGAGATGTGATTTGGGGCACAGAGCCAAACCATATCAATCTGCCCCTGACTCCTCCCAAACCTCATGTTTTTTCACATTATAGAACCAATCATGCCTTCTCAAGGGTCCCCAAAAGTCTTAACTCCTTCTAGCATCAACTCAAAATTCCACAGTCCAAAGTCTCACCTGAGACAAGGAAATTCCCTTCTACCTATGAGCCTGTAAAATCAAAAGCATGTTAGTTATTTCCCAGATACAACAGGGGTACAGGCATTGGCGAAATGTTCCTGTTCCAAAAGGGAGAAATTGGCCAAAACAAAGGGCATATAGACCTCAGGCAATTCTTAAATCCACCAGAGAAGTCATTAAATTTTAAAGTTCCAAAATGATCTCCTTCAACTCAGTGTCTCATATCCAGGGTATGCTGATGCAAGGAGTAGGCCCCCTTGGCCTTGAATAGCTCATTCACATGCTGGCATTGAGTGCCTGTGGCTTTTCCAGGCACACAGTGCAAGCCATCAGTGGATCTGCCATTCTGAGGCCTAGAGGATGGTGGCCCTCTTCTCACAACTCAATTAGGCAGCACCCCAGTGAGGACTCGGTGTGGGGGTTTCAACACCTCATTTCCCCTTTGCACTGTCCTAGCAAAGGCTCCCCATGAGGGCTTCATCCATGCAGGAGACTTCTGCCTGGATGTCCAAGCATTTTCATACATCCTCTGAAATCTAGGTGGAGGTTCCCAAACCTCAATTTTTTAATTCTGTGCCCTCGCAGGCCCCACACCACATGGAAGCTGCCAATACTTAGGGCTAGCACCCTCCGAAACTATGGCCTGAGCTGTAGTTTGGCCTCTTTTAGCCAGGGCTAGAGCTGGAACATCTGGGATTCAGGGCACACAGCAGCAGGGCCCTAGGCAAGGCTCTGGAAACCATTTTTTTTCTCCTAGGTTTCCAGGCCTATGATGGCACGGGATGCCACCAACATCTCTGACATGTTCTGGGGAGATTTTCACATTTGTCTGGGTGATTAATATTCCACTCTTTGTTACTTATGCAAATTTCTGCATCTGGCTTTAATTTCTCCCTAGAAAATTGGGTTTCCTTTTCTATCACATTGTCGGGTTGCAAATCTTTCAAATTTTTATTTTCTACTTCCCTTTTAAACATAACTTCCAATTTCAGATCATCTCTCTCAAGTTAGAAGTTTCACAGATCTCTAGGGCAGGAACAAAATGCCACCAGTCTCTTTCCTAAGTGTAGCAAGAGTGACCTTTGCTCCAGTTCCCAAAAAGTTCCGTAACTTCATTTGAAACCACCTCATTTTGGACTTTACCATCCACATCAATTTCAGCATGTTGGTCAAAACCATTCAATAAGTCTCTTGGAAGTTCCAAACTTTCCACATCTTTCAGTCTTCTTCTCAGTTCCAACTTCTGCCAGTTGCAAAGTCACTTCCACATTTTCAGGTTATCTTTATAGCAATATCTCACTCTCTGTGGTACTAATTTACTGTATTAGTCCATTTTCACACTGATATAAAGAGCTTCCCTGAGACTGGGTAATTTATTAAAAGAAGAAATTTAATTGACTCACAGTTCTTCATGGCTGGGGAGGCCTCAGCAAACTTATAATCATGGCAGAAGTGAAAGCAGCCACCTTCTTCACAAGGCAGCAGGAGAGAGAGGAGAATACAAAGCAGGAAGAATCCCTTATAAAATCATCATATCTTCTGAGAACTCACTCATATTGTCAGAATTGCATGGGGCGAAACCACCCCCATAATCAAATCACATTCCTCTCTTGACAGGTGAGGATTACTGGTTCCTCCCTCAACATGTGTTGATTACACATCGAAGATTTGGATGGGGACACAGACCCACACCAAATCAGTGGGCTTGTTGAAAATTAGTGGACCCTAGGTATATGCTTAGGTTTACTTCTGAATTCTCTATTCTATTCAATGGGTCTATGTGTCTATTTTTATTCTAGTACCATACTGTTTTGATTACTGTACCTGTGTAATATACTTTGAAATCAGAAAGTACAATGCCTTCAACTTTACATTTGTTTTTCTTTCTCAAGACTGTTTTGGTATTTGGTATCTTTTATGTTTCACATATATTTTAGAATTGTTTTTCTGTTTTTGTGAAAAATGTGATTAGAATTTTAATAGGGATTGCATTGAGTCTGCATATTGCTTTGGCTACTATGGATTTTTTAAACAATATTAACTTTTCCAGTCCATAAACATGGAATATCTTTTTTTGTTTTTGACTTCTTTCATGTCTTTCATCAATGTTTTATAGTTTTCAGTGCACATATCTTTCCCTTTCTCTTTTAGATTTACTCCTAAGTGTTTTATTCTTTTGATGCTGTCATAACTTGGATTGTTTCCTTTTCAGCCAGGTCATTGTTGGAATAACAAACTGCAATTTGTTTTTGTGTGTTAATTCTGTATACTGACACTTTATTGTATTCATTTATTTGTTCTATTAGTTTTTTTTTTCTGAAGTCTTTAGCATTTTCTGCAAAAAGTATAATGTCATCTGGAAACAGAGATTATTGTACTTCTTTGTTTCCAATTTGAATGCTTTTTATTTCTTTTTCTTGTCCTATTATTCTGGCTAGTACTTCCAGCATTATGATGAGTAGATATGGGGATAGTGAATATCCCTGCTTCATACCAGGTATTAGAGGAAAAGCTTTCAGCTTCTCCCCATTGATTGTTATGATAACTGTGAGCTTTTCATAAATGGCCTTTTAAATATTCTTACTTTCCTTTAGACATCTGTAGAGCCCTAATAATAATAATTTCAAAAGTGGAAGTAGAGTTTTCTTCCTGTATTGTGAAACGCTCATGTGAGGAGTTGAAAACTGAGGATTTAAGATGCAGGAATCTGAGAAATTTTAGATATAAGAATATATGTAGCCTTTATGTGCAGGAAGTAGCAGAGTATATTTATATGCTTAATATAAAATACTGAAGACTATCTGGGCCTTCAACAATATAGCCTAATTAAGATGAAGAGAAATGTCAGAGAATCAACTTGAGAGATGCATCCATTATCAGAAATAGAAGAAAACAGCACAGAAGAGCATGCCTGCAGGGAATTGTGAGGATTAAAGTATACAAAATTAGAAAAGAAAGGGGAGCAGATGAAAGAGATACCTCCTCCTATGACTTCCTGAACTAGCCAAGAAGGATTTCAGAGGAAGTGATGGTCTCCTAACTCCATGTGTAGTACCAACACAATATTAATTCTTATTGTTCTACTGAGACCGCAGATTGGAGTGTCTCATTTAACATAAACTACTTTTTAAAATATTGCATTCTCTTATTTTGTGGCCATTTCTCTTTCTATTTTTATTCTTAAATATTACCACAGTGTATTCTTTCTAAATTATTATACATGAAAATAAGACAAAATTTTGGGATGTTAAAAAATGAGAGAATCTTCTCTTATGGGCATATAATCCAAGAGCATTTGGTCATAAAATTAAATAACCAGACACATTTTTAAATTTAGCTGAGAACTCTTTCTTTCTTCAGAAAAAAAAATTAGATTTTAAATTCAAGGGCATAAAGAACAACTACCGAATTTGGTTTCTCTAAATCTTACCTTGTGAGTCAGAACAATTAGCCAAATGAATGGTTACAAAGCTTTGCATTCCTAACCAACAGTAATGAGTCAAACTGCATCATAGTGGGATTAACCAGATGCTTAAAGAATAGAACACAAGGTCCAATACCTTGAACTAATTCATCAAAGACATTTACTCAAAGCTGCAAAGCCACTGTTTTCTAAGAAAACTCTTGAAAATACGCTGCTGCTCTCCCTTTCATGATGAGAGATAAATTGTTGCCTAAGTCAGATGAATTTCAGAATGCAATTTCTTGCTGAAATATCCATTGTCTAGTATCAGAATGACAAGCTTTTATGAATGGTCACATTTAGAACATTATTTAATACATGCTTTCTATTTTTTCATTAGTGCCTAAGAAGTACATTATCTTGGGTTTCAGAGCAGATGCACAAAGGGGCTTCAGTTGAGTGATGAATAGCTTTTGTCTATATAATATATTCAAAAGAAGTTTGCATCTTATAGATCAAACGGAAGAATAGCTTTTTTAAATGAGCGGGAATATGTGCTGTAGCAAATGAGAATCTCCAAAGACAGGAATCTCAAGAGAAATAGCACATACATAAAGAGAAAGAGAGAGAGAGAAACAGAGAGAGAGAGAGAAAGAGAGAGGCTGATTTTAAGGAATTGGCTTGAGTAACCGTAGAGACTGGCAAGTCCAGAAAGGTAAGCCAGTAGGCTAGAGACTCAGAGAAGAGTTGCAGTTTAACTCCAGAGAAACTCTGCTAGCAGAATTCCTTCCTTTTCTGGAGAAGTCATTCTTTTTCTATTATAACTTTCAATTAATTGAACAAGACTTATCCATATTATGAATGGTTAAGCTGTTTTACTTGAAGTGTATTGATTTAAATTTTTATCATTCTAAAAAAATATTTTCACAGTAACATCCAGACGTGTATGATCAAATATGTAAGACAGCCTAGTCAAGTTGACACATAAAATTAAGTATCACAGTGACCTTTTATGTAACATAAAGACACCTACTCTACTGCTAAACTCACTCGATGAATAGCAAGAAACGTACTGATTATAGTTACCAATAAGTTATTTCTTTCTTGGAATGCAGAAATTTTTATTTCTGCTATTTCTTTGATAAATGCAATTTTTGAGGGTCAGTGTGATTTAACCATATTTTCAATTCTAGCTTTGTGGCCAGTGGATCAAAAGTAGATTTTCAGCCAATTATCACTTTATCAGATTTAATAAAATGTTGCCTATAGGCAAAGTGAAAATACTGCAATTATGGCATTGAAGAAAACCACATGGCTGACTTTGGTAGCTTATTTCAGCATTATAAAATATTTTAATATACATATTCTCTTTACAATTATCTTGTCTTTTTCTCAGTTACAGAGCTATACAGCACTGATTCTCAAAGAATAGTCAATTTGCTTCAACTTTCCCAGCGAGTTAAGAGGAGATGAATGAAGAGAAAAAAGGTTCTGTAGTCAAGTAAGTCTGGGATACATGGATTAAACCCTATATAATATTTACTACCTTACTCCTAGAGACAATGTTAGTGTGTAATGGACATTTTTTCTAAAAATGCAACTTACAGTATACTACTTTTACCACACTGGCTTGACTACTAAACCTTACTTATTTGTAGACTATGTTTTTGAACCTGTGTTGCAGAGATATATTTTGAAAACTTCCTTTCTGCATTAAACCTTTATTCTTCTTTTTAAAAATTGCTTTGGGTATTCTCAACTATCCGTATATATTTTAAAATTATTCTTTCATCAAGAAAGACGTCTTCTGTTTTGATTGTGATTATAGGCAATTAATACAGTCAGACCCGCAGACCCATGGGTTCCACATCCATGGATTCAACAAGGATAAAAAATACTCAGAAAAAAAAAAAACACAAATGTTTGCTTCTGTACTGAACATGTACATACTTTTTTGCCTTGTCATTATTCCTTAAACAACATAGCATAACAAATATCTGCTGTGGCATTTATATTGTATTAGGTATTATAAGTAATCTAGAGATGATTTAAAATATACAGGAGGATTTATGTAGGTTATATGCAAATACTATACAATTATATATAAGGCTCTTGAACATTGATAGATTTGGGTATCTGAGGGTGTTCTGGAATCAATCCCCCATGGATAGTGAGAGATGATTGTATATCAGTTTGGGGGAATTGTCATCTTAATAACACTGAAGTTTTTGTTTAATGAACATGTCTTTCAAGCTATTTAGGTATTTTGATTCTTCTTTCAGCAATGTATGGTTGTCTTTAAGAGAGGATTTGCACATTTTGATGTCGTTATTATATAGATACTGTTTTTTATTTACTTGTTATTTAAAAATTTTTATTCTCCATTTGTGTGTTATCTATATATAAAAATACAGCTGACTCTTAGTGATAAGAACAGGAGGCAGAGAAATTAAGGGCAGAAGAGGACACGTTCCCAGTAAGGGTCTCACCCTCAAGCCTTGAAGTGTGGCCCAAAGTGAGAACATACATTCCTGTTTTCCTGCTCCAATGTTGCCTTTTTGAAAACCACCCATGGTCAGCCCTTCCCCACATCTTGTGCCCATAACAACCCCAGGCTCTGCCAGCAGAGACTGAAGAGAAAGAGAAGAGGAGAAGCAGCTGGACATCAGAGACCATGGCTTAATGTTGGAGACCATGACTTAATGTCAGAGAGAAACACCTTGACTTCAGAAGGATAGCTTGACAGTATGGCTTCCCACTCTATCACCTTTCATCTCTCCTGCCTGCTGAGAGCCACTTTCATCGGCAATGAAATTCTCTGAATTCACAACCCTTCAATTTGTTCATGCGATCTGTTTTTTCCTGGATGCCAAACAAGAGCTCAAGTACCATGGGTGTCACTGCAAATGGCTGTCACACTGACTCCCTGCTGAGCTGTTAACACTTGAGCTATTTGCAGATGGTAAAGCTAAAATAGAGTGCTAACTGTTACACTTCTGGGGCTTCAGGGGTCATGCATACTCCCAGCAGATACTGCCATGGGGCTCACAAAGAGTTTTGCTCATGTTGGCCCCAAAAAGTACTCACCCTGCTCCTACACCCACTCACCTGTATGCTCCCTCCCACGAGGGGTTGAGCACAATGGGTTCAAATGAGTGGAGTTTGTCCCTGCCAGCGCCAAAGTAACAGGCTAGCCCAGTGCCTGCACTCCAGTTCCTGCCTGCAAAGGGGTCAAGGAAAATTTCCTGCTTCATTTGTACTGACTTTATACCTTGCCACTTTCCTGAATTTCCTCAGTTCTACTGCTAGAATACCACTGCTACTAATTAATACTACTAGAATTAAAATACTTTCTGTAGATGTCTTAGGATTTTTCTGTAGGCAATTAGGTCGCTCATGATTAGAAGCAATTATTTTGCATTTTTTACACACACATAGATGTATGTACATATAAATGTTATGTTCATATAAATTATACATAACAATTATATAAATGATGGACGTGGAGGACTTGCATGGATCTTTCTTGGCTACCCTGTTGAACCCTTCTTATTTTCCTTATGAGTGCATGAGGAAGGCCTGGGGGAAACTGGTGATGGGTGGTTAGAACTTTCTTTTGCCTTTCAGACTTCCCTAAAATGTTAACAGTCATGCTAGTCCACACTTAGTTTTAAAAAGTTAGAAAATATTCAGCTGGTTTCTCCTCATTTCTAATAATGTCAACTTCTTCCTTTTCACCATTTCGCCCAGGGAAAAAGCAGCAGTGGGTCTTTTCTGCCCTAGAAGGGGATCATTCTCTGTATTTTAATTTATTTAAGTTTATTTACATTCTTAAAGCTTTCATAAATTTGAATTCAATTAATATTTTCCTGGTCATCTACCTTGTTCTTTTCATTAGGGGTAAGAAATTATACATATTTTTTGCATTCACAGTAGAAGCATTCTTGTTTATATATGTCTATTTGTTCTATCAAAGATGTTTATAAGCATGTTACTTTTGTATAGTAATTTCTTTCCTTCTTCTTAATTCCTACTAGTGATTTTCTTTATATAGTTTATGTAACTATATACAGTAATACAACTATATTTAGATTTTAAGATAAATTACGATTTCAATGAGATTGGATAAAAGGCTTGACATATATTTGTTAATCTCATTAAACTGAGGCTTTAGAAAATGTACCATATAATTGATAAAAGTATATATTAGCAGAATATAATAGATAATTTACAAATAACATCACCATATATCAACAGTAATATATAATAAAGTTATTAATTTAATTATTTAATAATATACTGATGAGAAAACAGACAAACAAAAAACTGGAACCCTTACTGTGAAAACCAAATATAGGAGAAAAATGGGAAATAGAGAGAAAGTATTGTAAAAATCTGCTAAATGTGATATAAACATATTTGTATTTGTTTAAAATTCCATGTGTGATGGCTAATACTGAGTGTCAACTTGATGGGACTGAAGAATACAAAGTATTGATCTTGTGTGCCTGTGTATGTCTGTTAGTGTATTTCCGAAGAGATTAACATTTGAGTCAGTGGTCTGGGGAAGGCAGGTCCACCCTTAATCCAGTGGGCACCATCTAAGCAGCTGCCAGTAAATATAAAGCAGGCAGAAAAATGTGAAAAGGCAAGACTGGCCTAGCCTCCCAGCCTACATCTTTCTTCTGTGCTGGATTCTTCCTGCCCTCAAACATCAGACTCCAAATTCTTCAGTTTTGAAACTTGGACTGTCTCTCCTGGCTCCTCAAGCTTGCATACAGCCCACTGTGGGACCTTGTGATCCTGCAAGTTAATACTTAATAAACTCCCCTTTATATATATCTGTATGTATTCTATTTGTTCTGTCCCACAAGAGAACCCTGACTAATACACCATGTGTTTGTGTATGTACAAAAGTTATATAATACACAGCATGAATAAGAGTTAGGCCTGGAAATAAAGGTGCAAGGACAACAGGAAGGATGTTGAAGAAAGTAGGGGAATCGAGTTTAGACATGAGCAAAAACAGGTTTATGTATCTACGCAGGTTAACAAAACAGAACAAACACTTCTCAAACCCAGGATTCAAAACAAGATTCTGTGATCTCAAACTTAATTCTGTTTTTATGACCCTGTATTGTTTGACTGAAACTGTTGGGTGCAATACTGTTAAAGAGATGAATACTGTGAGGACAGTGACCAACTCCACCAGGAAGTTCTAGGTGTGAAGATCACCACCAGTAATGCTGATTTGTTATACCTGCTTGGCAGGTGGCTCCTTCTTTGAGAGCTTCAACTATCTCACTCAAAATCAAATCTCTCTGAGTGAAGTTTTTAAACTCAGACCTGTCCATATACCTGGCAAGATAAGAAAAAAAAAAAGGAAGAGGCATTCAATTAGTCTGAAATTTCTTCCAGGTGGTAGCTCAAAAAGAATACTGTGTGTGCATCTGTGTGTGTATACATGGGTGTGTGATGGGAGGAGAAAGTGATAATCTTTCCACAACCGGGAATATCAAGTAAGTGTTTCCTTATTGGTGAGGCAAAAGTACTCAAAAGATTCTCTATGTAATCTCCTAAGAGGAATAGTATGGGTTAACACAGATTGAGGCAGAAAGATGGAGGGAAAGATTGAAAGAGATTATAATCTTCATCAATTCAAGTAAAGAATGCTGTAGAACAGACTATTCCACTATTCCCTGATGGACAGAAATGTGTCTGTAGAATTACTAATCATAAAGTAAGAAAACTCTAAGTTGGAAAAGTTAAACTCTGTTTATTCTATGTAAAAGTAGTTGCCCACCTATATAACGTTATGTTCTTATACTCTCTCTCCTCCAATAAAGGATATTTTATTGCATCGCAAATAACTGGTGTGTTGCTGTAAATTTACTACTATGAGGGACATAGGTGATACAGAGGCTTAGTTTCTGAACCATGAGTTTATCCCCCAAAACTATAGGCCTTCTAGAGGAGGCAATGACAGCAGCATTTTCTTAATTTCATCTGCCATTTACGTTTCGTTTCGTTTGTTGTTGTTCTAACCCACTTTGAAAACATGGTGGAAAGATTGCAGAGGGAGCCTAGAAATCATCCATCCTGACATTAGGTTCTGCTTCTCAAGACAACAGAGCATGACACAGGGTGCCCTGCTTGCATATGTTTGTGCTAAAGCGTCCTGTAGATTTAAGCTGCCTTTTTGCCATCTTATTTTTAAGGCAATGCCATGTTAGTTTAGCTAGTACTAAAAGGCTCTTAGTAAAAAAGATAGCTTTAATTAACGTAACAAAAGTATTATAAGAAAACATGTATGCAGTCATTGTGTTGACTTAAAACAATATATTTTTCTGGAATTTTGGTGCAAACAAGAAGCATTTTAATGAATAAATTTACAATTAAAATTAATATAAAAGATGTTAACAGGCAATACTTGTCAAAAAATAACACATTGTATTACAGGCAAGTCTTCCAGCAAAACAATCACCTCAAGGAAAAGAAAATTATATTAAAGGCAAGGCAAACTTTCATAGTCTATAATATCAAAATGCAGTGAGTTTTTAAGACAGCAGCAATGTAAAGGGTTGATGCCTGGGCTTTGTTCTTAAGCATGTAGCAAAATTAGGCTGAACAGATGGAGCTCCATCTGCAGTATGTCTATATCTGTGTAGTGATGTTCTATAATATGCTGATATATAAAAACTATAAATAGAAAGCTGTGTAAATTAGTTTGCCTTTTATACATTCTAACTAGTTGAAAATCCTAAAAATCTTAGCGAATTGGTAAAACAAAAAGAATGTCTGCTCACCTTATGGTTCATGGGTTTTTTTTTTAATAGCAATACCAACATGTTTACCATGATTCCTGTCCTAGAATAGTCTGTGAAGTTAGGAAGAAAAAATGGGGAGGAGAAGGAGGAATGCTAGAAACTTTAAAATACTTAGGGTTGAAAAGTTGAAAGTGTTTTCTACCTGAGGAAAAATTAATTGCAAAGATTGAGTTTATGTATAAGGTAAAATGATGCTGGCTATTGGTTTTGAAGAATAGAATGTTTCTACCAATTTATTTTATTTTTATTATGAGGGTTGAAAGGCCCGTTTTCTGTCAGTACAGGAATAATTCATTTTTACAAGTAATTATTTGAAATTTCAATAAAAATACACTTTATGTAAAAGATAGCTCCAATTTCACATAGAGATAATCATTAGTGGTTTTATTTTTTCCTTAAGGGAACTAAAAGGAAAATGACTTGGAATATTATGGAAAAACTTACAGTACAGAAAAATTTTCTTTTATATTCTGCATATATCAATATTACTATTGTCAAATATTAAATATCTACACACAGCTTATGTGACCTTGAACAATTTACTTAATTTCTCTTCATCTCAGATTCTTTGTGTGAAAAGGGGGATTATATTTATCCATGAGGTTATTATGATAATTGAATAACCCAGGACATGGAAACAGTTTAGAGCTAACTGTACCTGACACATGATAAGTATTCAGTAAATATCAGATATTACAATATAGAGAATACTCTTTGTGACCCAAACATTAACTAAAATCTTCCCCAAATGGTTCTCTAGTACAAATCTAGAAAGACATTTGTTGGCTTGTACTCTAAAAATAGTTTACCTTATTTAAATATTTTTCTCTTATCATAAGGCACATATACCTTTGTGCCTGAAATTAGGAATTTACAGGGCAGTTTTGAGAATATTCTTTGAATTTACCTGGTTAGATTCCTGCTATAATCTGGACTTCTCTCATTTTTCTGATTAATGAAATAAAAACAATTTCATGATTCTTTCTCTGGTTTTTTGTCCATTTATTAAAGTGATTCTCTCCTGCAAATGTCTTTCTGTTCCCATGATTTTGCTGTTTTTCCAGTCTCTTTTGAACTTGAGTTAACATGATCTATTTCTTCTAGTTATTCTTTATGGTTTTCCCTTCCTCTTATACAAGAGAATCTACTAGTGATCAATACTTTACACTCAAAAGCATAATTATTTCTATTAACGACGAGAAGAATGAAGCAGAGTGGTCAAGTGTATTTGTCAGTTTGAAGGTCGGCCTGACTTGAAACTCTGCGCTTTTCATTACTTTAAGGTTGTCAATATATAATTACAAAAGGTTCTGCTACTCCTACACATAAAAACAGATGGAGGGATGGATTAGATGCATGCATTGTCAGGCCCAATATGCTTGTTTAGGCTTGTTATGTCCCCAAATATCTCACTCCTGGAAGCCTTTTCTAGAGAGTTCCACCCCTTTTCAGACAATGATATTGAAACCAAGGTGAGTAAATGTAACACTTGTGTTATATATTTGCTTTCATGTAATGGGATAGGTAGTTGATTTAAATGGCTCCGAAGATCAAAGTTTGGAAATATATTGGGGATGCATATGTTCAAACAGTAGTTCAGGTTTTAATAAAAATGTGGAACCATTTTGCACATTGTTTAAATAAAACTTCCTATTAATAAAAAATGCTAGCCAAAATTTTCCATTGCTCCAATGTAAGTAGAGTATGGAAAAAGAGAGATATTCTTTATATTAATTATTATCCTAAATCAAAAAGAAAAACTACAATTCCCCAGTTTTTGTGTTCTGCAAGAAGTTAACAATGATCATAAAAATTAAGAATGAATAGGGAGAAATCACATATCATAAAAACTGAACTGTTCATACTGGAGATAATTATAAACAGTCCTCAAAGGAGAAAATGAGAACAATAAACAGGAAGTTATGTAGCATCTATTTATTCTCATATTGTACTGCACATCTGTTTTTCAACAGAGTTTTTCAAAACCACAATTACTTGAGCTACACCCCAAACCTACTGGGTCAGAATTTTCATCTACCATTAATTATTTTGTGCAACCACATTTCAGCAATATTGCTCTAGGCAATAAACTGCTATTCTTCATAAATACAAAAAAGTTATTTTAATGTATTCATTATGTAACAATTTGAGCAATAGGAAAACAAAAAAATAAAAATCATAAGAAGTGGTTTTTCACATTATATTTATATTACTGCCATATTTTAAGATAAGAGTTTATTTTAAAATAAATGTTGGGAGGTTTGGAGAAAGCAATAAAATCAAATAAAGCTTACAACTTATCACTGCCTAGAATTTTTAAGTATTTTGTTTAAAAATTATAATGATTGGAGAATGAGTGATAAGCTATATCAAAAGTTGTTTTGAAGAATTTCCATTTACTCAAAAATAACATGTAGATTATTTTAAAAATTATTTAACTTTATTTGAAAAAATATTGATTTGCTTTTATTTCCAACATCATATATTTTTATAACAGTATATGCTTACTTTGCAGTTTCAACTTTGACTTATAGAACATCAGTTAATTTACCAGACCATGGCTTAAGTGAAAGTAAAGCTTGTCTTATAATAAGGAAAATTTACATTCCTGAAATTTCGTTTATTTGAACTCTACTCTCTAATATTTTATTTACATATTTTTAAGGAACTTAGCTGAAGCCCAGTTGAACTTTGCTAATGAATTACTGGTATCCTCATCAAATACATTATGAAAATAATTTTATGAAGCAGATCTCCTGTCACATAACCATCTTCAATAACTATTTTCAAATCAAACTTCTCTGTGAAAAACATGATGGAATCATTATCTATATGGTTCAAACCTAGTTGAAAACAAATGGTGAAATTTTCACAAGTTTCCATAATTATGAAACAAATGATGATACTGATTTTTTTGTATAGTGAGATATAGCCTACAAATATAAATATGCATAATCAAATATTTAGTAAAATATTTCCCCAAAACAAACACTTATGTAACAACCACTTGCGACAACAAATGAAACATTTTTCAGCATCTTAGATTCTTTAATTGGACCATCCTAGTAATAACATTTTCTCTTCCCTCTAAAGAGTATCACTATTTATTCTGAATTTTATGGTAACCATTTCCTTGTATTGCTGTACACTTCTTATTTTATGTATATATTTACTCTCTCTATAAGGTTTTTGGTTTGCTTGTATTGGTATTATTCATAAAGAAAATAACAATACTACATTATTTTGTTATAAGCTGATATCATTCAAAATTTTCTTTTTAAGACTCAGGCATATTTTTGTATGTCATTCTAGTTCAGTAATTTTCATTGCTTATACTCTTTTTATGAAGATAAAACATATTATTCCTTGTACTTTTAAAATGCATTTGGGTTTATGGCTTATTCAGGTTTTGACTTATGAATAGTGCTGCTAACAACACATCTTATACATGTTTTCTGGTGCACACATGGACACATTTATCTAGGGAATATGACTAGGACTATAACTGTTGGATTTTAGTGTATGTTTATTGTATTGAAATACAGTTATAATTCTAACTATCTGGATTTAGTGCAAACCCCACAAGCTAAAGGCATTATCCCCATTAGTAATGTTACCACACCAGAGGCAAGCAGAAAGTTCAGGGGTACCCCAGTCTCCCCTGTTTTAATAATTAGGTTGAACCACGTTCCTGACTTGCTACAAATCCAGGGGTGTTTGTATGAATGAATCAGTTTTCAAAATTCACCAGAACAACTTATAGAGCTCAGGAAAGTTCTATACTGACAGTTTATTTATCCTGATACAAATCAGGATCAGTCAAATGAAGAGATTTATAGGACAAGGTATGGTTAAGTTTCAAAATGCAGATATTCTGTGCCTTCTCCCTATGGAATCAGGGTGCATCACCTTCCCACAACATTTTATGTGTTCACTAACCAGGAGGCCCACCAAATTTCAGTGTCCAGGGTTTTTATTTGGAGATGTATTACATACATATGATTGACTGAATCACTGGCCATCTGATTGAACTCAATCACCAGACATCTGTCCCTGCCTGGAGGTTGGACTGGCTCAAAGCCTCAACTTCCTAATCATATAGTTGATCTTTCTAATGACCGGCCCCATCCTAAATTGTCTAGTTAAATAACGTGTATTCCAAGTAACTAATGAATAATAAAAACACTCCTGTCACATAGAATATTCCAAGAATTTTAGAAGCTTTATCCCAATAATTCAGAACAAATACCAGAACAGTTCTTTATATGCAACACCTATCTTCAGAGTTTGTAAATAATGTGATACCGGTATTGAAAGTGGTTAACCAAACCACTCTCCCACAAGGTGTTTATGAGCTCCTGTTTCTTCGCATACCCAAACTTGTGGTTTATTTTTTGTTGCTGTTCCTTTCTTTTTATTATTTTTTCTTTTTTTTTTAAATCCACTCTGATTAATACATAGAGATATCACACTGTAGTTTTAATTTCTATTTTTCTATGCAATAATGAAGTTGAACCACTTTTCATATATTTAATGACAGGATATCGTCATTTCTTTCTTTGAAAATACTGCTGAAGTCTTTTGCTCATATTTCTTTTAGGATTTCTATTTTTTTTAACATTGATTTGTAGACCCTAGGTACATATTCTGGGTATAAACTCTCCGTTAGTTTTGTGTATTTCAACCATATTTGTCACATATATTTTACATAGACAAATATAAAATAGATGTTTTCAGAGTTCTCAGACTCAGTCTTCAGTCCTGATGAAAACATTTTCAAAAGCTCAGAACGAAAAGTTTTTAAATCTTCTAAACACCTAAATTTGCCTACAGAAATAGATTTGAGTATTTTCCTGTGAATCAGGATCCTAATTAATTCTGATATTATAAAATAATTCTGTGACAATATTGAGTGGATACTTTTTCCTAATTAATTACCAATCAAGTATGTATAGATTTTCAGTGAAAGAAAATAATAAAAAGGTATATGTTCATGGATTTAGAAACTGTATAGTTGGTGGTATTAAGAGTCAACAGAGAATACCGAAGAAATATTGGCAGCCTTGTAGAATGTTGCAATTATGAATTGAGGACTCAAAATAATATAAAGGAAGTCAATGGACAGAATAAATTAAATTGACTATGGAACATACATAGTAATAATTATAGTATAAAATTGAGACTAAAGCACCAAGAAACTTTCCATTGTCAGTACACTGAAAGTCTTGAAAAAAATGGAACCAAAGCCTAAGTCAAGAGGAGAACGAAGAAAGCTCTTCTCATTACAACAAACCCTCAAAAGAACAGGACATCAGTGATTAAAAATGTCAGCAGATACAGCAAAGAAAACTGAAGTGAGGATCATGATAGCAAAGCCCAATAACGTCAAGATCCTAAAGGTAAGAAGCATTCTGTTCCCCATTTGTGATTGGGCTATTATGAAGATAATTTGAAATTTAAAAATCAATTTTTTACCTTTTCTGTTAGAACTCTAATCTTACATGATCAGATTAATAGAGAAGTGCTAAAGAAAATAGGATTGAAAGCAGATAAATGTATTTTTATTGAATGAGAGTGTGTTGACCTAATTTTGGTATTTTTGAGTATCTGAGTCAGTCTATAATATAAATTGCTTTGATAGTTAAGTAGGTTATTTATGAATGTTTCCTCTGCCTTGCATGTGATCATATACAGCACTGTCCTTGATTCCATGTGTTTGTTCACAAATTGTCCAAAGTGCAACAATAACACTTTTTCTAAGATATTTAAAAATCACCTATATTTTCCTTACTGAAATACTAAAATACCAAAGCATTTGAGAGAAGCCTTTTTTTTTTTCCAATTAAAACAAGGTAATGAACATTAAAAAATGTTAGGACTAGATCTTTATTTTTTCTAACCTGATGAGATGATCTCAATCATCAGTGTTGTGTAACTATAATTAATATCTATCTGATTATCATCAGGAAAGTAGGGAGCAGAGGATTACATAAGTCATAGTTTAATAATAGATTATACCCTCAGAGGTTTCATTTTTCAGAATTAGTTTTCAAAGAGAGACCTGTATTTTTCCTTGCTACCTCTAGGTTCACTGCTACTGAGTGAATAAACAACCTATGTGTGTAGCTTAGCAATTAACATTTCATTTCTAATTTCAGATGTCAGTAACATAAGCCAAGGAGACATTGAGTGTAAGTTCAGAGAGGTTTATGAAGAAAGCTAGCCCAAAATAGATCTTGGTCAGAAATCTTGTCATCAATTTTGAATGGCATTTCTAACCAGAACACAGAGAACTCAAATTGATTCATTTGTGGAGGCTTCTTTTGACTCATTTTGTAGCAGGAAACTCATATACTGGGCATGTTTGAAAGCCCCTTTATCTTTGCTACGATATATTATTTAAAAATGTCAAATCTGTTTTGCTGCTCCTGGAATCTAAATGATTCAGGATGAACTGCTTATACATACACAGAATCACTCCTAAATATATATTTTTAATTACATGTTGTTACCCTGCCAGTAAGAAAAAGCATTGCCTTTACTCTATGCATAGCATTGTTCTTCTCTTTCTACCTTTTCTTGATCATATTGTCATAGTTATATTCCTGCATACTTTCACTTCCATCTTGCAATTTGAAAGAAAATGAAATGGCTTAATAATGATAGGGAAAATAATAATGGCTAATATTTTTTTATCTCAAAGGATATTAATCTTTCTTTTCAGTCATGTTAACAGTCCAAATCCATAACATATTGTGGGATTATTAACAGGGAGAGAAATCTTTACTTGCCACATTTGTTTGACCCTAGGGTTCCCTCTAGTGATTTTACGCACTTCTTATAAGACATTGGATATTTGTGATATATAGGATCAATTTATTTGTACTAGAAATAGATCAGAAGAATCCAAGAAATCCCAACCTCTTCATAAAAATACTAACTAGTTTCATAATTACCCTCTCCAATGTCTATTATGCTCATTCATAAATACCAAATTTCCCAGCTCAGAAATATCACAATATCCCTATTATAAATAGGAAACAAAGAATATTTTAAAGTGAACAAAATGCAGAATATTACCAGATGGTTCTATCAAAAAATAGTATCACACTTAATCTTGGGCAATAAAAGCTACTCCCATAGTCCTACACTTCAACTGACCCCCAAATATTACATACACATATTCACAAACAGGCACTCATCTTGTGTTAAGAATCTTGTTACCTAGAATTTGACAGTATTTACACACAGCAAACTGTAATTCTAACCATATATATTCTTAGCACAGTTCAGGCATCAGAGGACCACTTCTCCATACCTCAGACTTCCTATACTCAAAATAAAAGGTGTCTGCGATTGAGTAGCCTCTAGTTTTGTGGGTTGTTCCAGTGTTGCAGACAAAGATACTGATTCAAAACATGAGAAGTGTTTCAGCAGCAAATGCACGTAAGTCAGTGAATAAAACATGCAGTTAATAATAGAAAAGAACCCATGAAAATAAAACTTTAAATATAAAAAGAAATAAAATGATTTATAATTCTTTGGATACATACTCACTAGTGGGATTGCTGGGTCAAATAGAACTTCTATTTCTAGATTCTTGAGGAATAGCCACACTGTCTACCACAATGGTTGAACTAATTTACACTTCCACCAACAGTGTAAAAGTGTTCCTATTTCTCTACATCCTCTCCAGCATCTGTTGTCTCCTGATTTTTTAATGATCGCCATTCTACTGGCATGAGATGGTATCTCATGTGGTTTTGATTTGCATTTCTTTAATGACCAGTGATCATGAGCTTTTAAAATATATGTTTGTTGGCTGCATAAATGTCTTCTTTTGAAAAGCATCTGTTCATATTCTTTGTCCATTTTTTGATGGGGTTGTCTGTTTTTTATTGTAAATTTGTTTAAATTCTTTGTAGATTCTGGATATTAGCCCTTTGTCAGATGGGTAGATTGCAAAACTTTTTTCCCATTCTGTTGGTTACTGGTTCACTCTAATGATAGTTTCTCTTGCTGTACAGAACCTCTTAAGTTTAGTTAGATCTCATTTGTCTATTTTGACTTTTGTTGTCATTGCTTTTCATGTTTTAGTCATGAAGTCCTTGCTCATATCTACATCCTGAATAGTATCGCCTAGGTTTTCTTTTCGGTTTTTTATTGTGTTAGGTCTTATGTTTAAATCTTTAATCCATCTGGAGTTAACTTTTCTATAAGGTGTAAAGAAGGGATCCAGTTTCAGCTTTCTGCATATGGCTAGCCAGTTTTCCCAACACTATTTATTAAATAGGGAATTCTTTCCCCATTGCTTGTTTTTGTGAGGTTTGTCAAAGATCAGATGGTTGTAGATGTGTGGCATTGTTGCTGTGGCCTCTGTTTTGTTCCATTGCTCTACATCTCTGTTTTGGTACAGCACACCTAAAGACTTGGAACCAAACCAAATGCCCATCAATGATAGACTGGATAAAGAAAATGTGGTACATATATACCACGGAATACTATATAGCCATAAAAAGGATGATTTCATGCCTTTTGCAGGAACCTGGATGAAGCTGGAAACCATCATTCTCAGCAAACTGACACAAGAACAGCAAACCAAACATTGCATGTTCTCACTCATAAATGGGTGTTAAACAATGAGAACATATGGACACAGGGAGGGGAACATCACACACTGGGGCCTGTTGGGGGTGGTGGACTATGGGAGGGGGGTTGGGGAGGGAAAGAATTAGGATAAGTACCTAATGTAGATGATGAGGTGATGAATTCAGCAAACCAGTAAGGCACGTGAATACCTATGTAACAAACATGCACATTCTACATATATCCCAGGACTTAAAGTATAATAAATAATTTTTAAAAAGAAATAGAAAACCATTCAAGAGGTTATCACTTACATTTCTGAAAACTAGAGAACAAAGAATGTTGCCAGATTTACACAAACACACATACATAGAATTACTAAATATAGAAAATAAAAATACTGAATAAATAGCAATGATTTAATGAAGTCAGTTCCAGTATGGAAATTGAATGGATGTTCATAAAATAGTTATATTAAGTATTTTGCCAATAATATTATTTCTCATCATATTAACACGTTTATAGAAAACAACGTATAGAATTTTTATAAAAATTTTATGGATGTCTGTAGAAAATCCTAAGCTAGAATTAATCTGAAATTTAATTCTCAAATGGCCAAATACAGAAGACAACAATAAAAGTTAATAACAAATTAAAAATAAATGATCAGTATATAGCATAGAGAATTCAAAATGATATTATAAACATAATGGACAATAAAATGAAGCAATTACCATAAATAAAATTTAACATATATATTGATATATTCAGATAAATTATGCAAGTTATAGAAGGGATTTTGAACAGCTAACATTTCAGATACTTTGGACATACCAGAATAAAGAAAATATTCTTTTAATATGTTAAGAGTTTGGACTTTTTATGAATATATCACGATTCAGTATGAAACTTTGATTTCATATTGTTGAGGAAATTTTATGATTATGATTGTAACATGGATGGTAAAGAAAATGAGGTTAAAGACAAATGTTTGTCAAGAATTCAGGAGTCTTTGTATAGAATATAGTTTTGACTGCATTACTAAGAGACATGGTTAGAATTATGTATTGAACAATTATATTCTTTGGAATTCAAAGATTATAGAAGATAGCTTCTGTATGGTCTCATAATCCTGCTGTTGTCAGAGAAGACATCTCATCAGAATTTAGTGCCTAAAAATGTATTGAGACTTATTGTATGCTTCCAAATATGGTTAATCTTTGTAAACTTTGTGCAGTTGAAAAGATATTTTTTTCTTCAATTGGGGATTGCAGTATTTTATAACATGTCTGATAGATCAAACTGGTTGGCAAGAGATTGTTTAAATCTTCTATATCCCTAGTGATTTTTTTGTCTATTTGTCTATCAAATACTGAAAATGGGATGTTAAAATCTTCAACAATCATTGTGAATGTTTCTGTTTTGTCTTTATTTTAATTTTTTCATCATGATTTTTTTATTGTACTTTAGATTCCAGGGTACATGTGCTAGGGACATGGATGAACCTGGAAATCATCATGATTTTTAAGCCACCGAACTACTCTTCATTATATACCCTGAAATTGGAAAGCAGACACTCACACAGGCACTTCTATACCAATGTTTGTTGCAGCACTATTCACAAAAGTCAAAAGGTGGAAAATACTCAAGTGTTTATCAACAGATGACTGTACAAACAAAATGTGGTATACGCATTTAATGGAATGTTATTTAGCCATAATAAGGAATTAAGTTCTTATACATGCTCCAACATTGTGAAACTTTGAAAACATGATGCTAAATGAAATAAACCAGACACAAAAGGACAAATGTGGCAGCATTCTACTTATGAAATATCTAGAATAAGCAAATTCATAGAGGCAGGAAGTAGACATTACCAGGAGCTGTAGTAAGGGGGTAAGAAGGATTTATTGCTTAATAGTCACAGTTTTATTGGGGTGATGAAAAATTGTGAATATGGATAGTGATGATGGTTTGTAACATTGTAGATGTAATATAAAAGGAAAAGAAACCTATATAAGATATTAATATAATTTTCTTTAAGCATGACATTGTCTTTTAAGGAAATTATATAACAAACAAATAGATCTTTTATGCAAATATGTATCCTTTCTAGATATTTTTATACTTTTACACATCTGAGCTTCAATCTGGCATCATTACTTTTTAACCCATAAAATATTCTTTACCATTGTTTGTACTGCAGATCAACTAAGAATTCATTTCCTCAGCTTTAATTTATCAAAATGTTTGTTTATGTAACTTCCATTTTAGAAGTATTTTTGTTCATTCTGGAATTATAGGTAGATAGATTTGGGATTTTTTTGTTTGTTTTATTACTTTAAAAATGTTTCTCATTTTATTTGTTCCTTTGTTTCTGATGAGAAATCAGAAACTTATTTTTGTTTCTCTGCATGTATATATACATATGTATGTATATATACATACACACACACACACACACACACACATATATATATATATATATACAGATGCAGAGAAACAAAAGATAAGTTTTGTTTAAAACTTATATATTTCCGATGGCTTCTGTGAAAATCTATTTACCTTTAGTTCTCAGCAATACTATGATTTGCTAGATATGAATATTTTTGTATTTATTATATATATACATTAAGCTTATTGGATATACATATCAAAAGATTTTATTAAATTTGAAACAATCATAGGTCATTTTTTCAAAGTATGCCAGAATGTAATCCTCACTCCTAACATCGTCATCTTTCTTAACTAGGTTTCAAATGGATTCTCTGTAGTATGAATGAGGATTATCTGCTTTTGATGGTTCAGCACTTCAAATGTCTCAGCATTGCTTGACTTCTCATATCTCTGTTTAGCCCTCAGACCCACTACAGCTATTCCTGTAGACTCTTGCATATTGCCACACTATTTCTAAAAACTTTCCCAGCATATTTGATGTAAGGATTCTTGACAGTATTTACACACAGCAAACTGTAATTCTAACCATATATATTCTTAGCACAGTTCAGGCATCAGAGGACCACTTCTCCATACCTCAGACTTTCTATACTCAAAATAAAAGGTGTCTGCGATTGAGTAGCCTCTAGTTTTGTAGGTTGTTCAGATTCTTCAGCCTTCAGAGCCACATTGCCTTACTCTACCATGTCACACAAAGACAAATAGAAAAATGAGGGTTTTGGTAATCCCATTCAAATATGGCAACCTGGTTGTGAAAAATTAAAGTCGGAATATCAACTCAGTTATTATTTTCTTACCCTCCAGGCATTTAGGCAGCTAAATATTTACATGCTAAATCTGTCAGTAGCTCCCAAGCCCTTACTCTAATTCTCTTTTTCTATTAAGCAGAAAATGTAAGATTATTATAGCTGACCATTAGTATGAAAATTAATTTGACTTTCTAAGCTTATTATCACCAGACCAGCAGGAGAAATCTGTACAAGAATAACTTGAATATTATTTAGAGTTCTCTGGAAATTTTTCTTTTGTTTAGATTTTTCATAGAGATATAATAATGAATATATTATTTATATGGATGAGTTTTTATTCAAAAATTTTCTATTACGAATGGTATTTAGATACGAAATATTTATACATAGAAACTAAAAACTGAAGATTTAGCAACAGGTAGTAAGAGAAACTATTTTTCATTTCTACTTAAGTTTCCAAGGCAAGAAATCTTATTTTTTGAGAGAAATAACCTTTCTGGAACACTGTAAATCAAAATAGGTTCCAATAGATGAGAGGCAAAAGAAAAGGAGAAAAGTGAATTTCATGTAGATAGTTGAAGAACAGGTAGAATGCATTAACTAAGAATAGAAAATGGCATATGGTATATGGTAGCTGATTTTCATGAACTAATATTCTAACTTTTCTTTAATAAAGCATGATCAAGTATTAGGGCCACCTAAAGGTTGCATATGTTCAGCCTACAAAGATGAATGTCTCCTTAATTCTAGACATTTTGAAGATAAGAGCAATATAGTAGAATTAGAATCAGTAGACACTCTCTTCTTTTTCTCCTGTCTTCTGCCTGTCCTAAGTTCTCTCATTTCTACTTTAAAATATTTCTAATATCTGCATCTCCTTTTTATTATTCCTTCTCCCAAGTAGAGTTCTGTACATTTTTACTTAATGTATAATATACACCTAGTAAAATGCACTACTTTAATTATTTCAGTGGGCTTTGACAAGTTATATGAACAACTAGTTACAACGGCAAAAAAAATATATATATATATGGAGGATTTCTATTACTGCAGAAAGTTATTCGTATTTCCCCAGGAATTCCACACACTCATGAATGGTAAACACTAATCATATTTCACTATAGCATAGTTTTGCATGTTTAGAACATCTTCTTAATGCAGTAATAACATATGTAATTTTTGTGTTAGTATAATTTTACTAAAATATTGTTTTGTATATCAGTAGTTTCTTTTCATAGCTCAGCAGTACTTCGTTGTAATAATAAATCAGTTTGTTTAATAATTATCCAGTGATGTGCATCTGGCTGGGTTCTTCCTTTAGTCTATTAGGAGGAAAGCTGCTATAGTATAAACATTGTTATATATAAGTTTTGCTTATCTTTTGTAAGCATATGCTTGGTTTTCTCTTAGGTAAATATCTAAGAGGGAAATTGCTGTATCTTAGTGTAAGTTTATGTTTATTTTATAAGATTTGCCAAATTGTTTCTCAAAGTGGTTTAACTATTTTGCCTTCCTCACCAGCAATCACACCATCACAATCATTGTGTCATTAGTCTTTTCTTAAAAATATATATTTTCCTGATATAAAATGACATCTAATTATGATTTTAGTTTGCATTTCCATGATGGCTAAATATATTAACCATCATTTTATATGCTTATTGGCCATTTGTATAACATCTTTTTGTGAAGTATCTGTTCAAACTATTTGCCCATTTTAAACTGTCCTGGAAATTCTTTTAATTGTTGCATTACCAGTTGCTGTTTATATATTTTGAATAAAAATCCTGTCATGTGTGTGTGTGTGTGTGTGTGTGTGTGTGTGTGTGTGTGTAAATTTCTCTCAGTTTGGCTTTTCATTGACTTAGTTATATAATTCAAAGAGTAAAAAGTTTTAATTTTGATGAATTTAAATTTTCAGCTTTTTGCTAGTACTTTATATGTGCTTTAAAAGCTCCTGACTACACCAAGATTATACAGATATTTTTCAATATTTTCTTTAACGTTTTTATTACTTTAGCTTTTACATTTAGGCCCATGAGTCATCTAAACAAATGCTTTTGTATAGTGTAAGATAGAGGCTGTGTGGCAATTCCTCAAGGATCTAGAAATAGAAATTCCATTTGACCCAGAAATCCCATTACTGCATATATACCCAAAGGAATATAAATTGTTCTATTATAAAGACACATGTACATGTATGTTCATTGTGACACTGTTTACAATAGCAAAGACCTGAAACTAACCCAAATGCCCATCAGTGATAGACTGGACAAGGAAAATGTTGCACATATACACCATGGAATACTATGCAGCCATAAAAAACGATGAATTTGTGTCCTTTGTACGGACATGGATGAATCTGGAAACCATCATTCTTAGCAAACTGACACAAGAACAGAAAAATCAAACACCATATGTTCTCACTCATAGGCAGGTGTTGAACAATGAGAACACATGGATACAGGGAGGGGAACATTGCACACTGGGGTCTGTTGGGGGGTCTAGGGGAGGGACAGCAGGGGGGTTGGGGAGGTTGGGAAGAGATAACATGAGAATAAATGTCAGATATAGGTAATGGGAGGATAGAGGCAGCAAACCACCTTGCCATGTATGTACCTATACTACAATCCTGCATGATTTGCACATGTACCTCAGAACCTAGAGTACAATTGAAAAAGAAGAGATAGAAGCTGAGTTTTATTCTCTTTCACTCAAATATCTAGTTGTTCTTCACTCTTTCTTTCTTTTCTCACTGTAGTCTTGACCTCTTGAGCTCAGGTGATTCTCAGACCTTAGCCTCCTGGGTAACTGACACTACAGGTGTGTGCCACCATGCTGGGCTATTTTTATTTTTATTTTTTACAGTTTTATAAATTTATGTAGAAATGAAATTTTACTATGTTTCCCAGGTTATTCTCCAACTCCTGGAGTCAAGCTATCTGATGGCCTTGGCCTCTCAAAGTGCTTTTACTTTCTTTTCTTGCCTAATACTGGTTGGATCTGAAAATATAATGCCCAATGAAAGTGGTGAAAGCAAGTATCCTTTCTTATGCCTGTATCTCTTTGTTAAGCCACTATTTCAGACTTGTTTTATATGTTAATTAAAGGAAGAATGCTTCCTTATCAGTTCCACTTTATGTTTACCTTTGTACATTATTTCACCAAATATACACTGATTGCCTGTTATGCCTGCTTATCTTCATTGTGAAGAACGCTGCTAATATAACAGTGAAATAATGGTCACTGTAGAATTATGTACATGTCTAGATTTTACCATGATGCACATTATTTCTTGCTTGCCTGTATGTTTCATCCCAATACAATGGGAAATACTGGAGAATATATTTCACATCTCCATGATTATCATCATGCTTTCACATGAAAGGTTTTTCAAAACAGTGACTGAAAAAAGTAAAGATGGATTTTAAAAGGCAAATAACAAAATTAATGTAAATAAATAAAATCTATTAATTATAGCATAAAGGAATATTACTTTATATCATTGGAATTTTTATAATGGATTATTTGATCATTTTTAAAGGTGATATGATATAAAGTTGATTTCTTTCTCCCTATTTCAATTACTTTTAGTAAAGTTAAACTTACATTTTAGTTTCTACCAAAACACTGAAGAGAGTCTTCCCTTTATCTTTTTTCAAAACTTTTATTTATTTATTTTTTAATTTTACTTTAATTTCTGGGGTACATGTGCAGATCTTGCAGGATTGTTAAATAGGTATACACATGCCATAGTGGTTTGCTGCCTCCATAACCCCGTCACTTACATTAGATATATCTCCTAATGTTATACCCCCCCAATCTCCCAACCCCCTACTATCTCTCCCCTAGGAACCCTACTCCCCAACAGACCCCAGTGTGTGATGTTCCCCTCCCTGTGTCCGTGTGTTCTCATTGTTCAACACCCACTTATGAGTGAGAACATGCGGTGTTTGGTTTTCTGTTCTTGTGTCAGTTTGCTGAGTATGATGGTTTCCAGATTCATCCATGTCCCTGCAAAAGACATGAACTCAAGCTTTTTTATGGCTGCATAGTATTCCACGGTGTATATGTGCCGCATTTTCTTTATCCAGTCTCTCTTTGATGGGCATTTGGGTTGGTTCCAAGTCTTTACTATCGTAAACAGTGCCATAGTAACATACGAGTGCATGCATCTTTATAATAGAATGATTTATAATCCTTTGGGTATATACCCAGTAATGGGATTTCTGGGTCAAATGGTATTTCTATTTCTAGATCATTCTAACAGTGTAAAAGAGTTCCTATTTCTCCATATCCTCTCCAGCATCTGTTGTCTCTAGATTTTTTTAATGATCGCCATTGTAACTGGCATGAGAAGGTATCTCAATGTGGTTTTGATTTGCATTTCTCTAATGACCGGTGATGATGAGCTTTTTTTCATATGTTTGTTGGCCACATAAGTGTCTTCTTTTGAAAAGTGTCTGTTCATATCTTTCACCCACTTTTTGATGGGGTAGTTTTTCTTTTTTTCTTATAAGTTTGTTTTAGTTCTTTGTAGATTCTGGATATTAGCCCTTTGTCAGATGGGTAGATTGCAAAAATTTTTTTCCCATTCTGTTGGTTGCTGGTTCACTCGAATTATTGTTTCTTTTGCTATGTAGAAGCTTTTAGGTTTAATTAGATCCCATTTGTCTATTTTGGCTTTTGTTGCCATTGCTTTTGGTGTTTTAGTCATGAAGTCCTTGCCCATGCCTATGTCCTGAATGGTATTGTCGATTATTTTTTATTCCTTGAAAGTGATCATGTTTATTTC
>CAUYLG010027684.1:0-11499 GCA_963573385.1 Cacajao melanocephalus | reverse complement strand
CCATTCACAATTGCTGCAAAGAGAATAAAATACCTAGGAATACAACTAACAAGGAACGTAAAGGACCTCTTCAAGGAGAACTACAAACCACTACTCAATGAAATAAGAGAGGACACAAATAGATGGAGAAAGATTCCATGTTCATGGTTAGGAAGAATCAATATCATGAAAATGGCCATACTGCCCAAAGTAATTTACAGATTCAACGCTATCTCCATCAAGCTACCAATGACCTTCTTCACAGAACTGGAAAAAAACACTTTAAAATTCATACGGAACCAAAAGAGAGCCCACATAGCCAAGTCAATTCTAAGCAAAAAGAACAAAGTGGGAGGCATCACACTACCAGACTTCAAACTATACTACAAGGCTACAGCAATCAAAACAGCATGGTACTGGTATGAAAACAGAGATATAGACCAATGGAACAGAACAGAGGCCTCAGAGGCAACACCACACATCTACAACCATCTTATCTTTGACAAACCTGACAAAAACAAGCAATGGGGAAAGGAGTCCCTGTTTAATAAATGGTGTTGGGAAAACTGGCTAGCCATGTGCAGAAAGCAGAAACTGGACCCCTTCCTGACACCTTACACTAAAAATAACTCCAGATGGATTAAAGACTTAAACATAAGACCTAACACCCTAAAAACCCTAGAAGAAAACCTAGGCAAAATGATTCTGGACATAGGTATAGGCAAGGACTTCATGACCAAAACACCAAAAGCATTGGCAACAAAAGCCAAAATAGACAAATGGGACCTAATCAAACTCCATAGCTTCTGCACAGCAAAAGAAACAGTCATTAGAGTGAATCAGCAACCAACAGAATGGGAAAAATTTTTGCAATCTCCCCATCTGACAAAGGGCTAATATCCAGAATCTGCAAAGAATTAAAACAGATTTACAAGAAAAAAACAAATAAGCCCATTCAAAAGTGGGCAAAGGATATGAACAGACACTTTACAAAAGAAGACATACATGACGCCAACAAATATATAAAAAAATGCTCATCATCACTGGTCATTAGAGAAATGCAAATCAAAACTACATTGAGATACAATCTCACGCCAGTTAGAATGGCAATCATTAAAAAATTGGGAGAAAACAGATGCTGGAGAGGATGTGGAGAGATAGGAACACTTTTACACTGTTGGTGGGAGTGTAAAATAGTTCAACAATTGTGGAAGACAGTGTGGCGATTCCTCAAAGACCTAGAAATAGAAATTCCATTTGACCCAGCAATCCCATTACTGGGTATATATCCAAAGGATTATAAATCATTCTACTATAAGGACACATGCACAGAAATGTTCATTGCAGCATTGTTTACAATAGCAAAGACCTGGAACCAACCCAAATGCCCATTGATGATAGACTGGACAGAGAAAATGTGGCACATATACACCATGGAATACTATGCAGCCATAAAAAACAACGAGTTCATATCCTTTGTAGGGACATGGATGAACCTGGAAACCACAATTCTCAGCAAACTGACGCAAGAACAGAAAATCAAACACCGCATGTTCTCATTCATAGGTGGATGTTGAACAATGAGAACACATGGACACAGGGAGGGGAGCATCACACACCGGGGTCAGTCGGGGGAAAATAAGGGAGGGACAGCAGCCGGAGGGAGTTGGGGAGAGATAGCATGGGGAAAAATGCCAGATATAGGTGATGGGGAGGGAGGCAGCAAATCACAGTGCCATGTGTGTACCTATGCAACAATCTTGCATGTTCTTCACATGTACCTCAAAACCTAAAATGCAATAAAAAAAAAGGAAAAAAAAAACCTATGTGCATCCAGATTATTTCTGATTTTGTTTACCCATTGGGATAGAGAAGAAGAATAGACTCAAAAAATCGATCGCTAAATACCAGGAACAAGGGTTCATATTTAATTTGACAATAAAAATAACACATCTATAACTGTGACTCTGAATTGCATCATTACTTTCATTTAGTTCATGGAAAGCTGAAATTCTCCATACTGCATTCATGTGAGTTTGTTTCATTTTGTGGACCAAACAGATATGTATAGTGAAAATATATTAGGAACTATAATCCTTGCAGTTTTAGTCTTTGGTAGCAGTCCTAGTCTCTATCGTTATTTCAGGAATGTGGTATTACTGTTTTTTGGTACACTATCTCCAGTGGTGAAGGCTTGGGAGCTTTAATTTGGCTTTACTTTGCACTATAATGGCTCTTATTTTGTAGTCAGATAATCAATTTTAATATTCTGACAGTCACTAAAAAAAAACATCCATTTTAACTATTTATTACAGAATTGTGGAAATAACATGATTGATTAGCTCTCACATACAAGATCCATTCCGATATTCCCAATTTCCTGAGCTTTCAGTTTCTTCCTGTATAGTATGCCAACATATCAGATATGTTGGTTTTATTAAGTGTAGGCTATTGTTGAGTTGTGTCTACTGTTCTGGCATACTTTCTTTATCACTCCTATGTACTTGAGCCAAGGCATCATATCCTGAGCCCAAATTGGGCTCACTGTTGTCAATAAATTTGAGCTATTTAAAATGTATATTTCTTCTCCCTTTGCCAAATATATATACATCCTACCACATGCTCTTTGGGATTCTGCAGATGCAGTCTTGGGGAGGGGGATATTGTAATTCTCTTAATGTATTGTTACCTCCTGGTCCATGTCTATAACTCCTTGGTCGATATAGATTATGTTGAGATCAAATGCAAGTATAGCCCTGTAGAAAACAAAAAGTGATGAAGGCGAAAACTGGTATCAGTGTGGGAATCCATTGTTGCAGGAAAACTTTAATGCAGAGGGGAACTGGGAGCCCTCAGATAGGGGGATAGCTTGCCACCTATAACATGAGCATATCAGGGAAATAATATTCATAGCCAGTGTTTTAGGGTTCGCTCTTTTCCTGTCAGTGTCATTACTTTAGTGTAAGAAATTTGTTGGGATAGAGTGTCTAATTTGTGCTATGACTTTGAGACCTTTACAATTCTATGCTTGATTCTCAACTACATCTACCCTGAGACTATAAGAAATAAGATATTTCAAAATTGTCGTGGAGAAGGACTTTTGTTTCTTCAAACATGGTCTTAATTTTAAAGCCATAGTTTTTCATTTCTCTTTGTTTTTCTATATATGTTCTCTAAGGTGTTAAGAAGTCATCAGGAGATTCCACAATTACTATCAGCTATTCTGTTACTATGTACGTTGGAGAAGTCTAACATCATCCCCTGGTTTATTGATTAACTAGGAGGAATTTAGGACTTGCATATAGTCATATTCATGATATATATGATTTATTACAGCAAAAGGATACAAAGAAAAGTAAGCAAATAGAAAGGCAAAATAAGTGAAGAGCAGGGGAAACCTGGCACAAGTTTGCGAGAGCACTTAGCCAGCAGAGTCACACAGGAACTGCTTAATTCCTCTTACATGATTTGTGTCAGCAAGTACGTAATATCTACCAGGGAGCCGAACAGGTATTCTGTTTGCAGGATTTGAACTGGGGGCTAATTACTTAGGTACTTGCTTCCTAGCACATTCCAAAATTTCAGACTACCAAAGGAAACCAAGTGTACAACATAAAATGCATTATATGTACAAAGAGTATAATCGCAATGAGATACTACTAAGAGTATCTTTGTATACACAGTGCATTTTATGCTGTACAGTTGAATTCCTTTGGTAGTCTGAAATTTTGGTGAGAATTATTCCTAACAGAAAAACCACATTTCAGCCAAGAACAAATCTTACAAGCAAGCTTTATTAAGGAAAGAAATATTAAGCCTGTTATGATTTCTCTTTTCTGCCTCCCATAGTAAGTAAGTGTCATAGCCACTTCTTCTAATACCCCCTTTTTTAAAATGTGCTTTATTCCATGTCCCTTTAGTTTACATTTGAAAAATTATGATTTTTTTAGATTCTGTGAATTATCTGTGTCTCCTTTTCCTCTGGCAAGGAAGTCATTATGTGCTCCTTAAATATATGACAAACAAAACTGTAGAATCTCATTTTAAAGACCAGTTTCTAGAGATCACTTCCAGTAACAATTACTATGTCAATCAGAGGCCCAGTAGGAAATAAACAGAATAATTAAAATTGAGATATATCAAGAAAAAGATATTTGGAAAGGATATACTCACAGAGATTAGAGCAGGGAAATCATAAAGGATTATTAAGAAAAAAAAAAGAAGACTAGTAGCTGCAGAGATACTAACACCCTAGGAACTAAGGAACAACAGGAGAGCTTTTCTGAACCCAGAAAGGAAAAATGTTACGCTGGTCAGGTAACCTCAGGAGAGGCAGTGGCCTTCTGCTGACGGATGCAGCCAGCCACCCTACCTAGCGAAAACTAGGAAAATAAATGCCTTATTCTCAAATACGAACTTTCTCTTCTCTCCCTTAGATTTCTTCCAGTATTTCCTGGTGACCCAACCCAATCAGAAGTGAGAAGCCAGAGTGTGTGGGATCTCACTGATGTAATCAATTGAGTTCACTTTTCCATAGCTAAGGAAAATTTGGGAGAGGTTAAAGAGTGTGACCTAAAGGGGCAAATGGAATATATTTGTCACAGTTTACAACGCATTTCCCCATTTGTCAAGAATTTGAAATCCTTAGATTCAAATGTATTCTGACAGCTCACATCGTCAAAGAATAATTCTAAAAATAAACGACAATGAATGAGTGTCTTTTGTCCTTACTCTAAATGGTCAAGTCTTCCTGCTTATCACCCGTCAGCTCGTCCAGAATGAATCATAGACATTTAATTTGTTCTTTTATGTTTCTCAGTGTCACATTTTCCATGTCTCTAAATTGTTTACAGCGTCTGAATGCCCTTAAGATCTATTCACCCGTTCACTTCATTTTGTATAAAACATCATACTTTGTAAAACTGCTCATTGAAAAATTCTCCATATATTTGCTAAATCAGTGAATAAGATGTATAGCTCAGCATTCTATACATGTAAATAAGACATTAATGTATTTTCTGTCATTGCTAAAATCTGGCTCAGTCAAATGTTTAGTGGTGAAAAAGGGGTATTAGTTTATAAGTCAATAGGTTGGGACATTAATCAATCCCACTGTTTGCCAGAAATTCATCTTGATGAAGAAAGGTTTTCTCTGTTTCATTATTTTTACTTGCAATGTGAAGAGGTTGGAAGCAATGACCTCTAGGACTTCTTCCAGGTTTATAAATCTGTTGATTTCAGTACAAATTGTTAGGCTTTTCCCGATTTCTCCATTGGATATATAGAGGGCTTTTAGGAGGATATAGAATTTCTAGGCCAGTTATTTTACAGATTCGAAGTGTTCATCATCTTAGAGACAAATTACCCAGTGTTGGCTTGCGTAACACAATGTTCCTGTTTAATTTTAACTGTTGGAATTATAAAGCGAACATGTTCTTGGACTGGCCTTTTCTCATGATTCCATTACAATGATTTATGGAGTGATATTTTAATGATAAAACTGTTCGCTCGTCTGAAACATGCTATGCCAATCTTCATACGGTACTTTTTATTGCATTTAAGTTATATATTCAACCTTTAAGACTATTAACACTTCAAATGAATATACATCAACATGGCAAACTTCAAAGTCTGGATGATAATCTTTATCTTTTTTGATTATATATAATTAGTTGCTACTTCCAACTGAAATAGAAGTAAGCATTATATTTTGTCTATTTATATACTTTTTTAAAAAAAGTTTTGCCACCTAAAGAATGGGTTAATCCATATAATATATCAGAATCCGGGAGTGGTCTAACCCACTACTGTTGGAAATAGAATAATTAAAACATTTTAACTGG
Organism: Cacajao melanocephalus; assembly: GCA_963573385.1. Taxonomy (NCBI): domain Eukaryota; kingdom Metazoa; phylum Chordata; class Mammalia; order Primates; family Pitheciidae; genus Cacajao; species Cacajao melanocephalus. Next base: position 5,677 of record CAUYLG010027684.1, on the reverse strand, counting down.
CAATATCATTAATGTATTTCCACATTAAAAGCATTACTCTGGCTTCTTTGAAAAAAAAATTATCATAAAAACCAATGAAACTAAAACCTCAGGAGGCTAACCCAATAAGACTGAAACTTCCTGTAAGTGACAGAGATAGCTGGTTTGAAGATGTGACAGTAAGAGTGGAATTCAAAGGATGTTTTGAAAAAACACTGAGAAGGTAAAATTAGCAGAATGTGCTGATTTGTTGGGTATGGGAGTTGTAGGAAAGAGTAAAACAAGAATAACTTGGAAATTTAACTTGACCTTCTAGTAATGAAGCTGCCATGTATAGACAATAGAATGTTAGAGATTAAGAACATTGAGAGGTTGGGTAGGGACATGAATTAAGCTCTGGATATATTTCATTGAGTTGGTAATGTAATATTCAAAAGAGTTTAATAAATGTGTCTGGTTCAAAGAGGTAGAAACAAAAACAATCAATACTTAGATAAAACAGAAACCTGGAAATGGATGAGGTCTAAGTTTCTGTATCATGTTATTTTAAGTCAGTAGTATAAGAAATAAATTCTGGCACTAGACTGACTAAATCTGAATCTTGACCCTGACATTTATCATCTGAATTATCTTGAGTTTATTAACTCCTCTGTGCATTAGTATCCTAATTTTAAACATAGGAATAATGATATGAAGACCTTATGGAGATGCTGAGAGGATTTAATTAGTTAAAGCACATTAAGTACATAGACTAGTTCCTGGCAATCAAGAAATGCTCAGTAAATGTTGAAACATCATCTTCTTATCCTGGAGACAGAGTAGCTAGGGAAAGAAGTTCAGGACAGAGTAATGAGAAGTGTCAACATTTAGTAATGATTTAGAAAAAAAAATAAAGATTGTGAAGATAATCCAGAAAGCATGATACGAGTCAAACAAGGAAAGAAGTAAGGAGATGTTGGAAACAGCTGAAAGATCAAGCCATGTGATAACTGAAAAGATGTCCAATAGACAAAGTAGTATGAACGTAACTTTTACCTTGGTCCATTTATTCAAACAAATAAGAGCAAAGAGCCATTCATCATGTTTGAGTGGTTAAAAAGAGATAACAAAATGGAAAGTATATAAAACTCCTCCAAAAAGGTATCTGTAAAAGGCAAGTAGCTGAAATGACAGTAGGATGGGAAATAAGTGTAATACAGATAGAAATGTACTAATAAAGTTCTAATGGAGAGATTGAAGACAGAAAATGGTTAAGGTCATGAAAAGACAGTAGTCAACGTTTCTGAAATGGAAAAATGAGACTGTGCTGAAGAACTAATGGTACAGTGGGGAGATTACAGTTTTAGCAAAAAAGAAATATAATTCTCTAGTTGTAACAGAATAGAGAAAAGATGTTAGCATTTAAGAATTTGTAATAGAGTTGGTTGTGAAGGGTAAGGTAATTTTCTATTTATCAAAAACTGGAAGGTTTTGATAAATAAGGAAGAAGAACAAGGGTTGAGAATAATCTAGAAGCACAGTATGTTGCAGTAAGATACTGGGATTTCAAAGCTATTGATCTGAGAGGACCAATTCATTGGAATGACAGAACAATACTGAGTATAGTCATGGGCCAACGACCCAGTTAGGAAATAATTTTTCCGTCATCAATTCGGCCCTTGTGGATTTCAGTCTTGATCACCCTCTCGTCTTGTGTTTGTATGCAGTTCATAAACTGCAAACTCTTTTACAACTGTCATTCTTGATGTATAGTTAGTGGAGGTGAAGTGGGAAGATTATTGTAGTTGAGGGGAATTGAGAAGCCAGCGTGAAGTACTGGTCCTCTATGGATTCTGTAGTCTAGAATAATGGTAGTACTTGAAAGTCAAAGAAAGACTTCAACACAGATACCAAAGTATCCGTGAATAATGATGAGTAAATCAGTGATTGTCTGCAATGCAGAAACAAATAGAAGCAGAAGTGACCTTCTTAGATAATAAAAGATTTGACTTTACTGAGAAAAAGACCAACTTGTACTGCCTACAGTACAAGAGGTAGCTAGGCTGTTACTTGATTTTCATTTCATTAATATAACACTGTGTCTCACAAACTGTTCTAAGCACCTGAGAAATATTAACATATTTAATTCTCATAACGACATTATGAAGACTACTTTCACACATACTTAACAGAAGGAGATCTGTATGCCAATAAAGCTAAGCAAATTCTCCAAAGCTATTAACCAGTAAAATAATGGAAATGAGATTCAACCTAGATGTTGAGAGAAAGAGAAGTCTCTTCTTAATTGGACTTTAATTAGACTATAGGAATTGTGGAAGTTGGAGGAGAATCCAGTTCTGTTTATGGTTAGTATATGCATTGAATAATTAGCAACGTGGTAAAAGAAAGAGATACAAAGATTATGAGGAAAGAGAAGTGGAAGGTTGGAGTCAGAGGAGTAATGTTATACCAGCATGCAGAGTGAAAAGAAAGATAAGCAACTTAAGTGTCAACAAGATAAATAGAGCAATGTAAATTATGTTTGAAGCCTTTTGATGGAAAACAAAAGCTAAAAACACAGGTTTGTGCTGTGACCTGAGGCAAATTTTGGAGTTGCTTTCTTTGATTGGGGTTGAGACAAATAGTTCCCATTCTTAAGCATGGCAGCTTTGTGGTCTAGCATAGCAAGTGGGGAGATTGGCTGCTGGACATTAGTTGGGATTAAACATGTCAGGAACCATCCTTACATCACAATAAGGGGTACTTTTCATGGTTTCATTTACCACACTTCTTTGTGGTATATTTTGTTAGTGTTTGTAGTCTGTTCTCCCATAAGTGGGTCATAAATTTTCACTATTTTCATCACACTCTAAATGATTAAACCATATATGTTGCTTAGTATTTCTCAAGTTTCCACATGTTTGGTAGAAGAAACTGACAGTTAAGTAAGTTCTCTAAGAACCTGAATAAGAGTTAAGCCTCAAGCTGTATTGGTGACTGATCAAGCACAGGAGGTGGGTAGCAACACTGCAGGCATGCTTTGTGCCAGGCCAATATTTAGTAAAAATTTTAATTTTTCATAAGAAAGGATCCAGATTTCTTGCAACTGATCTCACATCCAGTTTTCTTTTTTGATGAAGCAGTGAAAATCACTAGGGAAAAAACATCAAAAGTCAATTATTTTATACAAGAAAAAGAGCCACAGCAAAACTTAGAAGTCACAGAACAAAGAAACTTGGAAGTCATCTAGTCAGAAAAACACATGGCGGTCATATAGCATCATCTCATTCCCACAGTCATGGGACTAATTAAAAAGAAATCTTGATATTCTTTTCTGCTGAATACAAATCTGTCCCTAAAATCTAAAAACACTGGCTCAAATACTATAGAAAATTAATATATAGCGCTGGCATGTTTCCTATTAATTTTCCCCCTTAATGATATATGTTCATCAAAGAAAAAAGCAAACAGAAAAAGGATAGAGACTGTCTAGCACAAGTCCAAGTTATAGAGTAAGTCATGACTAGAACTCAGATTCATCAACTTTCAATCTAGAAACAATCCCTTTATCATTTTATATGGTAGCTGACCTGTTTTGTATGAGAAAAAGGAAGATCTCTGTGTTAAACATAAATTATTCCTAATGAAAGAAAAAAAGAATCAAGTATCTCCTACAGAGCAAATTAGCCTTTCTCCTAGTTTACTTATTGAACCAGAGCCCATCTATAGAGATGCTGATCCAGTTCTACCATTCTACCCATTTAACAGCTGAGATGTGAGACTCAGTGGTGTGAGTCTGGCACTCTCCAAAGTGCTGTCTCCAATGACTAAGGGTAGTCGTTCTTTTGCTTTTAGCAGCTTTTAGAAGAGCCATATATAAGACTTCATAGATCTGTCTAATGGGGAGAGGGAACCTACATTTTCTGATAAGAAGAGAAAAGCCAACTAGGAAAATAAGAGAATTAAAATGGAAATTAAAATATATGGCATTTTAGCATTTTGCTTCATTGTTTTGCCATGCCCAGGCCCCACTTTCACTAAATCCCATATATTTTTTTTCCTTTGAGCACATGAATAGTACCAAAATATTTTTGAGATTGACATTGTGAATCTCACCTTGAAATAGTATTCATTTTATTTCAGAATACTGTGAGATTGGGATTGTAGAATTTTCAATGGATTTAGCATCCATCTTATTTTAGAACAATGTGGAACTTAAACCATACTTTGCCTCTTTGTTAAGTGTCAGCCTTAGAGAGACCTTTCCATTTTCTATTCCTTCTTTGTATCACTCTCAAACTGTATTCATATTGGACTCTAGGAACAAAATTATATCTTTGCTATCTCTGACATTTTCCTTTGCCAACTCTCCATTTTCTAGTATATACATTTGTTCCAGATAATGCAAAACATTCCCCTGGGCCTTAGGACAAACCTAGAGATAATAAATTATTCAAAACCAGTAACTGGATCTTATATATTCTTCTAAGCTAAATTTCTTATATTTCTATTTTCTTTCTAGTATTTCATTATATGAATTGTGCTTGCAAGCTATCTCAAATTCATTGAAAATTGGAGGGTCAAGGGGATAAATACTGCTTTTCTTCTAAGAGATTCTTATCAGGCTTAGGTCATCTCTAAATCATTCATATCTAAAATAATTGAAATGCCTATAAATTAACTTAATTGACATAGTAAAAGAGTTTTACAATTTCCTATACACATTTGGGAGTTTTCGAAATTTAAAAAGAAATTTCCTTATATTAAGAAACTTGATACATTGGATAACACTGAAGAACAGTGAAATATACACTTGAATACAAGGAGTAGAAGTTGCTAACCAACCCCTGTGATCTAATGGCCAGCATACTCTTTGTAAACAATTCATTTCTTGAATGCTGTCATTCTCAAATGCTAGTGCTTTTCTGGTCTTCTCTTCCAAAGTGTAAACTTTTGCACCCAGAATTTAGAATAGAAGGAAAATTTTTACAGAATCCCACAGAGTAAATTGACCTTTTGAAGTTTTTCATTAAAATTCCTTTTACTTTCTCTAATTGTGAGGAAAGTAACCCATGGTTTATATAAGTCTCAATTTTTCTTCAAAATGCTATTATCTCATCACTACATCTCTTAGGTTTTGTGCAAAATACCTGTCAGCTCACAGATAATCAAGGCCCTGCACCGAGTGATGTAACTCAGAGTTCAGTGTAGGAAAAAGAATGCAGAACGTTCAGCTCCGAATTTTCCACAATAGCTAGAATATGTAAGCAATCCCCAAAATCATCAATGCAGAAGGACAGACGCCATATGGCATAATTAGGCAATTTTTTAAAACCACGTAACTATGACATGAAGGAACTGTAGCTGCTTGAAACAACATGGATGAATCTTGGAAATGCAAAGGAAAAAATGTGTGCTACACAATTCTGCTTTATGTGCATTTCAAAAATTGGCACAACAAAACTATAAATTTTAGGTAGGGAAATCTAAATGATAAAAGAACAAAGGAAAACGAGGAAATGATGAATCATAAATATTAAGACAGAGTTGAATTTTAAGGAAATATGAGAGTGTTGTCATTTTAAAAGGTTATATAGACAGACACATTTGCCCTAAAAAATCACACGCATTCCTATACAACAATAATAGACAAACAGAGAGCCAAATCATGAGTGGACTTTCATTCACAATTGCTACAAAGAGAATAAAATACCTAGGA